>JZKD02S0115673.1:0-12474 GCA_000966675.3 Picea glauca | reverse complement strand
AAACTAAATATTTTCTCCCATCAGGGAATATAGATTGGTTCAATAACCCTATCCCTGCCCCCGATGCTTTCAAGGATGACAATATGGCCAATATTTCCCCAACCATCAAAATAGATATTTCCATCAAATCTGGAATTATCGAGGAAATCACCATTGGCATCACATGATCTCCTAAAGAAATATCCTCCTAGAAATCCCTCTTCCAGGAATACCGAGACATTTTTTCCTGGTCATACACAGAGATGCCTGGCCTTGATCCCTCTATTTTCGAACATCGCATAGAACCCTAGCCTGATATCACGCCTGTCCGCCAAAAATAGTGACCGCTACACCCATCCAAAGCAGCGGCCATCAAAGTTGAGATTGACAAATTACATGTTGTAGGGTTCATCTACCCCATCTTCTATACATCATGGGTCTCCAACCTTGTCCCTGTTAACAAAAAATAGGGCACTATCCGTGTCTGTACAAACTTTCATGAACTCAATCACGACTGTCCCAAAGACAACTTCCCAACACCCTTCATCGACCAAATTATCGATTATTGCATGGGTCATGAGGCTTTGTCCTTCATGGACGGTTTCTCTGGCTACAACCAAATCCAAATTCACCTCACCAATCAATACAAAACTGCATTCACTACCCCTTGGGGCACCTTTGCGTATCGTGTCATGCCATTCGGCCTCAAGAATGTCGGTGCCACTTTCCAATGGGCCATGACATACATTTTTCATTATCTGGCTCAAATCAACCTCACATACTTGGATGACCTCACCACTCGATCTAAGAGACGCCCTCAACATCTCGATGATTTACGCATCATCTTCCAAACGTGTTGTCAGTACAATATTTTCTTGAACCCCCTCAAGTGCGTATTCTGCATCACTGTTGGGTGCCTCCTTGGGTTCATAGTTTCCCAATGTGGCATTACTATGGACCCCCTCAAAGTCCAAGCCATCACAAAAATTCCACCCCCTCGGAATTTACGCCAACTACAAAGCCTACAAGGAAAAGCTAACTTTTTACGATGCTTTGTCCCAGACTACACTACTCATGCACATGGATTCCTTCACTTACTTCTTCATGACCTCCCATTCCAGTGGGATAAACATCCCCAAACCTCTTTTGATGACCTCAAAGATGCCCTCTCCAATGCATCGTTGATTAGTCCACCTGACTATAACCACAACTATCTCCTCTACATATCATCCTTAGTTGTTTCAGTAGCAGGAGTGCTCGTCCAAATAGGGGATGATGACCATGAGCATGTGATTTACTACATTAGTAAAAAACTTTCAAGGACACCCTTGAAATACAATCATGAAGAAAAGCTAGCCCTTGCAGTTTTCCTCACAGTCCAGAAGCTGCGCCATTACATTCTTCTTCGAACTACCAAAGTCATAGCAGATTCCAACCCCATGCAATTCTTGCTCAGTCATCGACAAATTAATGGTAAATTTGCTTGATGGATCGTCATCCTTCAGGAATACGATCTTGAATTTTCAACACCCATAATCAAGAAAGCTCTTGTTCTCACTGAACTCATCATGACATTTCCCTCTGACACTACCAGTTCACCTGTCAATACCAACTTCCCCGATGAACATCTTTTTTACATCCCCTCAGAAGACCCTTGGTACGATGATCTTCTCATTTACCTTCGAACACAAAAATTCAGAAACCACCTCACTAGAGAAGATCATCAATGCATCCGTCACCAAGCCTCACACTACCTACTCATCGGTGATGTCTTATACCAGCGAGGAGTTGACACTGTACTCCATCGATGCTTGACTATCGACAAGATCGATCGAGTCTTGAATGACTGCCACAACGGTACTTGCGGGGGCCATATCTCAAGGATGTTCACCGCTCATAAAATCATTCGTGCCAATTAATTATGGCTTACATTATTTCATGATTGTATCCATGCAGTGACACAATGTGACAAATGTCAGCTTTTCACCAACAAAGCACGAGCACCACCTGCTCTTCTACACCCAGTCATCACCGTCGGTCCCTTCTGTAAATGTGGCATAGACTTCATGACTTGCAACCCTCCATCTAGTAATGGGCACAAATACATCTTTGTTGTAGTCAATTACTTCACCAAGTGGGTTGAATCCATGCCTACCTTCAACAACACCGCTGACACTGCAGTGCGTTTTTTCTTTAACCACGTTATTTCCTGCTTTGGAGTACCACTACAACTAGTCTTTGATCACAGGAAACATTTCGAGAATGAGATTTTGCCTCCCAGGAGTTTGCCTCCCCATACTACCCTTAGTCAAATGGATAGGTTGAAGCCATCAACAAGGTCCTCAAAACCATGTTGCATTGGATGGTTAACAAACATAAGACCAATTGGCATCATATGTTATTTTCCGCGCTATGGGCTTATCACATGACAGTCAAAATGGTCACTGGTTTCACACCCTTTCATCTAGTCCATGGGGTTGAGTCCACTCTTCCCATCGAGTGAGAAATTCCCACCTTACGCACCACCATTGAGCTATTACCTGACACTGCTCCAATGGAGTAGCATTTGCAGAACTTAGAATCCTTGGATGAGGATCATCGATCCTCATTACAGAATAATGAGGCAGCCAAAAAACGGTCAAAGGCCTCCTTTGATCACCATGTCAACCTTCTCTCATTCAATGAAGGTCACCTCGTCCTCACTTACGATGTATCTCATGATACCCTCGTCCATGGAAAATTTGAGTCTCTATGTCATGGACCATATATCATCGAACATTGCCTCACTAAAGGCACATACATCCTAGCCTCTCTCGAAGGCCACCCTCTCAAAGAACCCATCAATGGGTTGTACTTCAAGAAATTTTATGCTTGAGCGTAGCCAAACTACACAAGGCTTTTTCTTTTTGTACATTTTTTGTAGAGTTTTTAATTGTCTTTCATCCATACCTAACGTCTAATCTATCACCTGTGTTATTGACAAATGCCACCCCCATCGGCCTACCACATCTTTTACGACGACGGAGCTAGATGATGGACACATAATCTTGCTTCGGCTACTTGGGCCCTCTATTCACCCTTACATGAACTGCTCCACACCAGTGGCATATGTTTAGGCTCAGCCACCAACAATCAATAAGAATACACTGTCATCATTGGTCTCCTCGTTGAGGCCAATGATCACCATATTCGTCACCTTAGCATTTTCCTTGATTCTCAGTTGGTTTTCCTCCAGCTCAATATTGTGTACTATGTTTGTGATCCTTGCCTCTTCCGCAAATACCTGCAAGTTAGACTGTTATCTCAAAAATTTTATTCCACCACATTCACACATATTCCAAGACAATTTAATCAAATAGAAAATAATATGGATAACATAGTGTTAGATTGGCATTTATCACATCAATCTACCAGTACGCATAATTCAAACATCAAATAATCTGTCACAACATATAAATTAGACATCATCAACAAAAACACAAAACACATGTAAACATCACTTAGATCCCAAAATGTATATCCATATATATATCGATCCAATGAGCCATTTAAAATATTTAAAAAATATATATACCGTACATATACAACATCCGTAGGCTGGTAAAACACCTCGCCCCTATAGATACAAAACTGGTTCCACTACACCAAGTAGGCTTGCAGGCCTATATAAAAACCACAAACATATAAATACATACAGATACACTCATGGTGACTCTAGAGCATCACCACCTGGTCCCCTCTTAGGAAGTGGTGCCCCACCCACTATCGGTCCTTCCAGACCTGGAGGTAGTCGCCCTGTCATCATAGCACCTGCTACTACTTCTCTCCGAACCATGGTCTTCCACACCAACATAACCCCCCCACACTTCTCTAGGATGCCCTCGTCCTAGATCCATGACCACATGCCCTCGATCACTCCCTGTAGCACCGCCTCCAAGTGGTGACGGATATCCTCAAAATCACCCCCGGTCTTGGCCGGAGGAGTGTGTGATGGCCCTGCACCAGGGTCGTCAAAATGATGTCTCCTAGTTTCTCTCTCATAGTCAGCAGGCCTCACCCCAACATCCTCCCAGTGTCGCTTCTCTCCTACCCACAACTCCCCCCATGAAGGTCTCACCGGACCCTAACGATCTGGAACTCTAACCAACTCCNTGCGCCATTACATTCTTCTTCGAACTACCAAAGTCATAGCAGATTCCAACCCCATGCAATTCTTGCTCAGTCATCGACAAATTAATGGTAAATTTGCTTGATGGATCGTCATCCTTCAGGAATACGATCTTGAATTTTCAACACCCATAATCAAGAAAGCTCTTGTTCTCACTGAACTCATCATGACATTTCCCTCTGACACTACCAGTTCACCTGTCAATACCAACTTCCCCGATGAACATCTTTTTTACATCCCCTCAGAAGACCCTTGGTACGATGATCTTCTCATTTACCTTCGAACACAAAAATTCAGAAACCACCTCACTAGAGAAGATCATCAATGCATCCGTCACCAAGCCTCACACTACCTACTCATCGGTGATGTCTTATACCAGCGAGGAGTTGACACTGTACTCCATCGATGCTTGACTATCGACAAGATCGATCGAGTCTTGAATGACTGCCACAACGGTACTTGCGGGGGCCATATCTCAAGGATGTTCACCGCTCATAAAATCATTCGTGCCAATTAATTATGGCTTACATTATTTCATGATTGTATCCATGCAGTGACACAATGTGACAAATGTCAGCTTTTCACCAACAAAGCACGAGCACCACCTGCTCTTCTACACCCAGTCATCACCGTCGGTCCCTTCTGTAAATGTGGCATAGACTTCATGACTTGCAACCCTCCATCTAGTAATGGGCACAAATACATCTTTGTTGTAGTCAATTACTTCACCAAGTGGGTTGAATCCATGCCTACCTTCAACAACACCGCTGACACTGCAGTGCGTTTTTTCTTTAACCACGTTATTTCCTGCTTTGGAGTACCACTACAACTAGTCTTTGATCACAGGAAACATTTCGAGAATGAGATTTTGCCTCCCAGGAGTTTGCCTCCCCATACTACCCTTAGTCAAATGGATAGGTTGAAGCCATCAACAAGGTCCTCAAAACCATGTTGCATTGGATGGTTAACAAACATAAGACCAATTGGCATCATATGTTATTTTCCGCGCTATGGGCTTATCACATGACAGTCAAAATGGTCACTGGTTTCACACCCTTTCATCTAGTCCATGGGGTTGAGTCCACTCTTCCCATCGAGTGAGAAATTCCCACCTTACGCACCACCATTGAGCTATTACCTGACACTGCTCCAATGGAGTAGCATTTGCAGAACTTAGAATCCTTGGATGAGGATCATCGATCCTCATTACAGAATAATGAGGCAGCCAAAAAACGGTCAAAGGCCTCCTTTGATCACCATGTCAACCTTCTCTCATTCAATGAAGGTCACCTCGTCCTCACTTACGATGTATCTCATGATACCCTCGTCCATGGAAAATTTGAGTCTCTATGTCATGGACCATATATCATCGAACATTGCCTCACTAAAGGCACATACATCCTAGCCTCTCTCGAAGGCCACCCTCTCAAAGAACCCATCAATGGGTTGTACTTCAAGAAATTTTATGCTTGAGCGTAGCCAAACTACACAAGGTTTTTTCTTTTTGTACATTTTTTGTAGAGTTTTCAATTGTCTTTCATCCATACCTCACGTCTAATCTATCACCTGTGTTATTGACAAATGCCGCCCCCATCGGCCTACCACATCGGTTACGACGACGGAGCTAGATGATGGACACATAATCTCGCTTCGGCTACTTGGGCCCTCTATTCACCCTTACATGAACTGCTCCACACCAGTGGAATATGTTTAGGCTCAGCCACCAACAATCAATAAGAATACACTGTCATCATTGGTCTCCTCGTTGAGGCCAGTCATCACCATATTCGTCACCTTAGCATTTTCCTTGATTCTCAGTTGGTTTTCCTCCAGCTCAATATTGTGTACTATGTTCGCGATCCTTGCCTCTTCCGCAAATACCTGCAAGTTAGACTGTTATCTCAAAATTTTTATTCCACCACATTCACACATATTCCAAGACAATTTAATCAAATAGCAAATAATATGGATAACATAGTGTTAGATTGGCATTTATCACATCAAGCTACCAGTACGCATACTTCAAACATCAAATAATCTGTCACAACATATAAATTAGACATCATCAACAAAAACACAAAACACATGTAAACATCACTCAGATCCCAAAATGTATATCCATATATATATCGATCCAATGAGCCATTTAAAATATTTTAAAAAAATATATACCGTACATATACAACATCCGTAGGCTGGTAAAACACCTCACCCCTATAGATACAAAACTGGTGCCACTACACCAAGTAGGCTTGCAAGCCTATATAAAAACCACAAACATATAAATACATACAGATACACTCATGGTGACTCTAGAGCATCACCACCTGGTCCCCTCTTAGGAGGTGGTGCCCCACCCACTATCGGTCCTTCCAGACCTGGAGGTAGTCGCCCTGTCATCATAGCACCTGCTACTACTTCTCTTCGGACCATGGTCTTCCACACCAACATAACCCCCCCACACTTCTCTAGGATTCCCTCGTCCTAGATCCATGACCACATGCCCTCGGTCACTCCCTGTAGCACCGCCTCTAAGTGGTGACGGATATCCTCAAAATCACCCCCGGTCTTGGCCGGAGGAGTGTGTGATGGCCCTACACCAGGGTCGTCAAAATGATGTCTCCTAGTTTCTCTCTCATAGTCAGCAGGCCTCACCCCAACATCCTCCCAGTGTTTCCTCTCTCCTACCCACAACTCCCCCCATGAAGATCTCACCGGACCCTAACGATCTGGAACTCTAACCAACTCCACCTCGTGCCCATGAGGCCCCACATATGCACATACAACAAACAAACGATAGCATCAACATCCACCCATACATAATAATATACATGCTATACTATATACAAAATAACAATGTCACACCATACCTCTGTGATCAAACACCTCCCCTAGAGGTAACACCATCTACGGATCATCCTGGAAGTCCACTCCGAATTATGGGTATCGAAGTATAATCCGTGGCATCTAATGCCACACCTGTGCAACCTCAGTCATGAAATAGTGGCCACCCTCCCCACCACCATGGCGAGTCAAATTCGTCGACCACCTCCGCAGTCGTGACTTGCACAAACCCAGTGCCCCCAACAATACTCTCAGGTGCAACATAGGCACCCTCTCCAGAAACCATGCCACCAAGACCGACCCAAAGGAAAACTCCCCTGAGTCTGTAGCTCGACACCTGTCTAGATACCCTACCATCTTGGCATGCATCATCAAACCCAGGAAAAATGCTCTCCTGCCAGCGCCCTCTCCATAATCCTCAGCTAACCACCACTGATCCACTGAGTCGCAAGGTACCCATACGCTCTCACAACCATCACTGCCACACAATGATGAACCAGGGAATCCATCGCCTCAATTCTGATCATAGAGCCTGACATAAATTTCTCCCTCGTACTGTACCTTTGACCTAGGACAACCAACTGCCCATCCGCGAGTACTATGGGTTTCGTCGGTAAGGGAGTTCCCCGAAAAGGGAGACCCGTCAAAAAATAGATATCCTCCACTATAGTGAAGGTCAACTTCTCACCCCGCACCATAAAACAATGCAGATCTGGACTCCACATATGAATCAAGAACTGAAGGAGGAACTCCTGGGCCCATATCAGGGGGCACTCAAAGAACTTCAACAACCCACACACTGCCAAAGTGTCACGGACTCTCGGATCCTCATTGGTCACCACTTGCCACAACTAGGACCAATATCTCTCTCTCCAGTGAATCGACATCGTCCAAATGATCACCTACATCCACATATATAGTACTTGATCATCCATATCAAACATCCAAACATCACAATATCCAAAAAAGATCAATTTTACACCTTTCAGCTTTGCCTCCAAGGTGTGGTTGTTCTCCCCACAGGTGCACACACATGCTCACCTATTCATCCCTTAGTCATGCACTCATGTACGACTATTGACAACACAGAGGTGCACTCATGTGCCCCTGTCTCTCACACAGGAACACCTCATCATGTGCATGTTCACTGCACAACGACGCACACATGCACCATTGTTATAATTACAAACGTGCATGCATGCACTGTTGCACCTTTCACAGGCATGCATGCCATGCAAACCTATTATGCCCATTCAGGTGCCCCCACACATGGATGATCAAATTATAGGCACACACCCGTGTGCACAACTTTCTTGATCGTCGGTGCACTGGGGGCCCACACCTACAAAAAACCCTATACGGCCCTTCGTACAAACCCTACCCAAAAATAAAACCCTAATTGTATGCAAGATGATACAACAACTAACCCAAAGATCGTTGGTCCTGAATCGGCTGCCTCGATCTCCCAAAATCTCCAAAACTCCTCTAAACTCTCTCATTCACTCAATAATGCAGCAGGTACAAATGAGGTGGCATTGTGTCCCCTACAACTATATATAGTCCATTTTTTCCAAAATTCCAGACTCAATTCCAGGAGCTCCAGGCGTCCGTTTTTCGATCCATCTTGATGCAGGAGCATCCGCAACATTCGAAATTCATCATATGAACCAACGCGAGGAGGAAAATAATTGTACAGCTGGACAAGCCAACAAACCTTTTTTCTTTTGATTTTGAATTTCACCTTGGTATTCGTTGCGCCGTCGTTTACTAAAGGCATTCAAAGCCAGGCGCATTGTATTATGTTACAGATAGGAAGGAAATTAATACAATTAAGGCTAGTAGATAGAAAGTAGCTGTAGATTAGACAGTCACCTTTCGAGAGGGAAAACGGAGTATAGACACCCTCCCTTGTATCATTGTATGATTAGTATTCAGTATTAGCAAGAGGAGAAAGAAGAGAAGAGMAGAGAGTCTGTGAAGAACCTCCATGTACAGTTATTGAATTAATAGGAAGAGCTTTGATTCAATTCCATGGATGTGTTAGATACTTTTGTGTTGTTGATGTTATGCTTCTGCTTACTTGCTTCTTTCTATGCTTATCTATTATATGCTGCTTATGTGATTGCATATGAGGTTAGGAACCTGAGGGAATGAGTTTCAATTGTTTCTCTTCTTGAGCCAGGAGATTCCTGCATAGAGTGCAGTTGAATTCCTCCGCATAGAGTGCGTCGAGGAGGCTGAGCAGTTGAACTTTTTTTCTCTGTTGCCCAGGATTTATGTGGGGTTGTTCGAGCCGTGCAGGTGAGTGCAGGTTGGACGTGAAGTCTCAGTGGTAGTCTGAGAAGGGGAAGCCGTAAATCTTCGTTGCAAGCGAGTGCGCGAGGTTTGAAGAACTTCAACACTTGAAGAGTGGTTGAAGACCAAACGCAGGGAGCGCGTTCGATAAGTCTCTGAAGGAGTCTGAATTGATGAAATCTCGAGAGGGATAGTTCCTTTGATTCGCGTGAATTCGACCCAGTGGAGGCCGCACAGGATGAAGGTGGTACAGAGGAGAACTCTTCAGGAGGAAGGGAATCGACGGTTGGAAATCCCCGTGAAGGTCTGCGAAGTCCCGAGGACCGTCCGATCGAGGAGGAGTTGCGCGAGAGATAACCCTTTACCATAGGCGTGGAGAATCAAAGTCCATCGGACTTCGGGGTTTCGGCGTTCGGGGATCGGTAAGGTGAGGGTTCGACACCTCGAGAAATCCCGAGTCGCGATTTCCCGAGTCAATCTGGGTCGTTGATCCAGACAGGAACACGTGGCGCAGGATCCCTTTAGATCGGGGTTCGGCGTTCGATGTTTCACAGAGTAAGAGTTTTATGCTCTTCGAAATCGCGAAGTGCGATTTCCCGATTCGACCAGAGCCGTCGATCATAGCTGGACAGGTGGCACGAATCTAGAGCTTCGGGGTTTCGGTGTTCGGAGTTTTGTGATACAAGAGTTTTACGCCCCATGAAGTCACGAGTTCCGATTTCCCAAAGTAACGGGAGCCATCGATCCATGGAGGGACACGCGGCATCAAATCCCGGATATCAGTATTCGGCGTTTCGGGGTTTTTGACACCAAGGGAACTTCGCATTATGGATTCGCGATCCACAAAATCCCGAGGGTGACGTGGCATTGTGGGCCCCGGGAGTAAGTGGAGGACAGGTGGCGTGCAGTCGGAGTTTCGGGGTTCGGGGTTTTGTGTTGTAGGAGATGCTCGACACCACAACCTTCGATTTCCTGATAGGGAAATCTCCGAAAGAGAGGAGTATTGACCCGTTGACTATCGGGATTCGGGGTTTGGTTGTGCATGGAAATTGTGTTTGCGTGAACCGCGAACTCCCGAGTCGCGATATCCCGATTTCCGAAGAGGAAGTAGCTGAAGGATCCTACTGTGGGTAGTGGACTCTCGAGGGAGTTGAAGAGTGTTGACTCTTCGGGCCCGTGAGAAACAGAAGGTCCTGGTGGAGCAGCTGGCTCGGTGAGGGGCGAGTTGCGTCAGAGTGGTATCAGAGCCAAAATATTTCTCTATTTTGTAGAAGAGAGGAAGAGAAGACATAATGCCACTGAGAAGAGGTAGGCAACCACCTGACCCAGAGGGGGAGAGGGAAGTGTCCAGGGAAAGAAGCAGTCATGAACAAAATATAGAATTGGAAAGGGAAGTACGAAATCTTCGTGCTAGAATTGAAGATATCGAAGCAGTGCAGAGGCGCACAGAAAATCCAGGAGATCTGAGTGACCCCGAAGATGAAGCTGAGGATGTACCGCAAGGTGGAGTCGCAGCAGAAGATGCAGCAAATGAGCGGTTAATCAAAGCTATCGCCAGGATGAGTGCAAAGGTAAATATGGACATTCCATCTTACGAGGGAAGCCTGGATGCAGAAGAGTTGTTGGATTGGATCCGAGCACTCGACACCTACTTCGATTACGAAGACATCGAAGAGGACAAGAAGGTGAGACATGTTGTCACCAAGCTGAAGGGACATGCAGCCTTATGGTGGGACGAGCTGTAGGCAGACAGGCGTTCCAGAGGCAAATAGAAAATCAAAATATGGGATCGGATGATCACCAAGATGAAGGCGAAGTTCATTCCGAGGGATTACCAGATCACACTGTTCAGGCGCATGCAGAACCTGAGACAGAAGTTAATGACGGTGAAGGAGTACACCGAAGAATTCTACAGGCTCAACATTCGAGCTGGTCATCGGGAGAGTGATGACGAAAAGGTGGCGAGATACCTGAACGGCCTCAGGTATGATATTCAGGACGAGTTGAGCATGGTTACTGTCCGCACAGTTGAGGACGCATACCAGATGGCTTTGAAAGATGAAGAAAAGCTGAGCCGCAAGCAAGGTCAGCGAGGCCGAGGCAGAAGCCAGCCTAGACGAAAAACTATTGTTCAAGAGCGAACACAGAAGCCCAAGGAGGATTGGAAAAAGCCTCAAGGAAGGACTGAAAAAGGTGGAACCTCACAGCAGAGGCAGAAAAATTTTGAGCCGAGGAGACAGAAACCAGATTAGCAAGGAGATTACGCTGATGCCAATACATTTCCTCGTACCCGAGGTCGAGGTAGAGGTCGAGGAGGAGTCATCAGATGTTTCACATGTGGTAAAGATGGTCACAAAGCGGTAGACTGTCCAGAGAGGAAAATGGACAGAGGAAACGCTCATGTTGCTGAGGCACAGAGGAGTGATGCCGAAGGTGAGGATGCTGGAAGCGGAAAGTCACTAACAGTGCATAAAGTTCTCTTGAAACCTGAGAAGGAGGTAGAGGACACCGCTCAGAGATGTCGACTATTCCGGACGACTTGCAAGACCCAGGGATGGAAATGCAAGGTCATAGTGGACAGTGGGAGAACGGATAATCTCATTTCGACCGAGATGGTGGAGAAACTAGAGCTGAAAACAAACAAACACCCGAGTCCATACAAAGTGACGTGGCTGCAGAAAGGACACCAGGTATGTGTTACGAGACAATGCTTGGTCAATTTTAAAATGGGTGATTATAAGGATGAGATTTTATGTGATGTCATTCCCATGGATGTCTGTCATGTTTTATTGGGGAGACCATGGCAGTATGATAGACATGTGGTTCATGATGGGAGAATGAACACATACACCTTAGAGAAGGATGGGAAATCACATACGTTGCTTCCGGGGAAGGATAAGGAGGTGAAGCCAGAAGTTAGCAGTACGATACTTCTCATGAGTGGGAAGGAGTTTCTCACAGAGTTGGAGAAGGATGAGGATCCACAATTCCTAGTTGTCAGAAAACCAAGGATTGTTCTGACAAGCACAAGAGTGGATGACTTGCCGGACGAGATCCAGCAACTGCTTGGAGAGTTCATTGATATCATCGTGGACGAACTACCTCGTTCGTTGCCACCGATGAGGAGTGTGAGTCACCACATTGACCTCATACCCGGGGCAAGTTTTCCAAATAAGGCAGCGTACAGG
>JZKD02S0115650.1:14286-24374 GCA_000966675.3 Picea glauca | reverse complement strand
TATCCATATAGAATAGTATTATCTGAAAATATATCATAACTCATACCTTTACCCATCAAACAAACTTGGGTCCATTACCCAAACCTGGGGTCTCCAACTTCTCATGGCCATAACTTCTCATGGAATACTCCATTTGACTTCCATTGTTTCCCCATGTCACTCGAATACCAGAGCGTGGTGAAATTCACACCTAGTGCCTTGAACGACTCAATGTCAGGGAAGGTCGCACCTTCCGACATCTCCCAAGAAGTAAACGCGATGAGGATCAACAGCCATCTAAAATGGAACTCATAGCCCCGATCCTAAGCTTTGCGACAATCCAATTCTAACTGGTTGACTAAGTAACTAGCCCAGTTCATCTGTAGTCCTTCCATGCATTTTCCTGCGAGGTCAACGACAAACCTTGTGACCTGCGTGGGTCTGTTCTTTCTTACTAGCTTACCAACAATCAACTGGCAAGCAAGGTGCACTATGCCATTTTGAATAGAAGATAACTTGTAGCCTCGTGTCTGTTTCTCTACATCATCGTAGGTGTCTTTAATCCTCTGTGCCAGGGTGCGGTCTGCAGCCTTCCCTGGATAAAAGTCTTGTGGGTCTGGTCCCTGCATGCTTAATCTGATGATCCTATGGATCTGCGTTGGAATGACGATGATGCGTCTGTCTAACCATAGATACCTACCATGGAATCACGACAGCAGGGGCTTAATGCACGCGTTAACCTCCTGGTGCCTTCCAAAATGTGGTATCTTCATCATGTTCAAGACAGTGGACCTCGCGATGTCCATACTCCACGGTTGGGGGATGATCTTCAATTTCTTTCCCTTCATCTTGATCAAATATTCATGATTTGCAAGCATGCCATAGATCTTGCGGTCTCCTAGGTTATAGTCACTGATCTTCAAGGTTGGAATCCTCTCCAGCTACAATCTGACTGCTTGTATTCCCTTTGGAAGGTACGCAATGATGACTGTGTATTCAAAGTCCCTCAGGACACTGTCACGACTCACCACACCAGCCAGGGGTGTAATGTAGTCGGGTAGGATGGATGGAATTAGCTTCGCATTCACCAAGTCATCACGATGCTTGGTTCTTTTCTCGTTCGCAGCTCAGGACGGTCCAGATCTATGAGCAATCGACGGGGAGGCTTGCACTCCTCACGTTGATGAGGCTTGGATTCCTACGGACATCACCTTCTCGGCCATGAGGTCCATTAGAATCTCTTCATCGAATTTTTCTGTTGTGCTAATTTTGTCTGACATGCACACTCGAGATCTGATATCTCAGGTCGGTGAACAATACTCAATGTAAGAAAATGAATGGCAAGGTCTCAATGATCACTGCGCAAAATCAACTAGTTTTATGTGGGCTTGGATAATCACGATTGGAAAAAGTGTTCTTGGTGCAATGCTCGACAGGATAAATAGATATCACCGTAATGGTTTCTTTCAACGGGTCGCAAAGCCTTATTCAATGCAATTACATCCGTTATGGCGCGATCCCAATAGTCCAATGGCGAACTTTCAGTCCATAATTGCTTTCCTAACCATTCGGGAGCATCGATCTAACGGTCATAATGCCTCCAATGGTTATATTTCTCCACCATGGCGAAGTGCCATTCTGTGTTGTACTGATATTCTGGTGAAGTTCGAGTTCTGGAAACCTTTCTTCTGCGAAGTATTCTCTGGAACTTCTTGCAAATTTTCTAACTTTTCCCTCTTCTTACTGAGCTTTCTAGCCTTCTTTCATGTGATCTGAATCATTGGTTTCCTCTTTCCATTATCGTTCTTATCTCCTCTTGGCATGATAACTTCGCACTGTGGAGGGTCTTTCATAGGATTCAAGGGTAATACTTCTTCTCTTTCTAGGGTAGGTGCTCTACTCTCTTGTACAAACAGGTGTCTCCAGTCTTCCTGTGTCCTTTCAACTTTGACAGCCATATATTTGGTCTTTAGTAGCTTCGACTGGTTCTCTTGTTCTTCCAGCAAGTGCGCTATTCTCCTAGCCATGAAATCTCTTAGTTCTTTCTTTTTTTGTTCTAGATCCTCCTCTTTATGTTTCCTTCGTATCTGATCTATCTCAATCTAGGTTTTTCCTAGCAAGATAGAAAATGGGGTGTTGTTCTCAACAAACATAACGATCTCAAATTCTTCTTTTGTCGAAGTGCCATGAGCACTCATAGATATCTGGGTAAGTCTTCCACATAGGGTTATCAACTTTCCTCTAAATAATCCTATTCCTCCTAATGAAGGAACCATAGCAAGCTTTCCCAAAATTTCTCAAGTTCTTTCTGTCATGATATACACCTGTGTTTCCTCATCCAGGACACAGTCTATGTCAAAGTATCCTATTCTTGTTTCTATGTACTCTTTCTCTTTTAAGACCTTCGATAAGTCAGTGTCTCTATGTTCATTCAGGGTTTCTTTCAGCTGTAGTAATACAATCTTTGATTCTTTCTGGGGTTCTATCATATCCTTAGTTTCTTGGCTTGTCTCATATTTTTCTTGTTTCATATTCATCTTTTCAACTTTAGCAATCATTCTAGGACAATACAAAACTTCATGGTCCATAGCTTTACAACAAAGACAACTAGGTCTTCTACCAGGGCATTCCTTAGCAAGATGTCACGGTCATCTGCAACTGTAACAAAGGGTTAATCCTCTCTTTCTCTTAAATGATCCCCAACTTTTCCTGTAATGCGCACTGGGGTCACAGTAACTAACCTGCAAAAAATTCTTTCTAGGATCCTACATCCATTTGTTAGTCCAAACATTCTTTCTATGCATAGGAATAACATACCTTTCATTATTTCTATCAGATCTATTCATATCAAATCTTCTTTCGTCTAATTGTGCCCTAGTTTTCAGACTATGACAAAATTTATCAAACATACCTAGATCCATTCTTTCGAAACAAAAATTTTCACTTATCTTACCCTTCTCAGAGCAAAAAGCTTCAAGGTATTACCTCTTTTCTTCAGATCAGGCTTCTCTTCTTAGCACAGATCTTCACAAGTCAAGTAGAATACTACACACTAAAGTAGCAGATCTACGCACAAAGCTTTCTCTTCTTCATTTCCTAGCAATCACAGTTTCAGGTCCCAACAACGGAACCAATTGTTNGGTCCAGATCTATGAGCAATCGACGGGGAGGCTTGCACTCCTCACGTTGATGAGGCTTGGATTCCTACGGACATCACCTTCTCGGCCATGAGGTCCATTAGAATCTCTTCATCGAATTTTTCTGTTGTGCTAATTTTGTCTGACATGCACACTCGAGATCTGATATCTCAGGTCGGTGAACAATACTCAATGTAAGAAAATGAATGGCAAGGTCTCAATGATCACTGCGCAAAATCAACTAGTTTTATGTGGGCTTGGATAATCACGATTGGAAAAAGTGTTCTTGGTGCAATGCTCGACAGGATAAATAGATATCACCGTAATGGTTTCTTTCAACGGGTCGCAAAGCCTTATTCAATGCAATTACATCCGTTATGGCGCGATCCCAATAGTCCAATGGCGAACTTTCAGTCCATAATTGCTTTCCTAACCATTCGGGAGCATCGATCTAACGGTCATAATGCCTCCAATGGTTATATTTCTCCACCATGGCGAAGTGCCATTCTGTGTTGTACTGATATTCTGGTGAAGTTCGAGTTCTGGAAACCTTTCTTCTGCGAAGTATTCTCTGGAACTTCTTGCAAATTTTCTAACTTTTCCCTCTTCTTACTGAGCTTTCTAGCCTTCTTTCATGTGATCTGAATCATTGGTTTCCTCTTTCCATTATTGTTCTTGGCATGATAACTTCGCACTGTGGAGGGTCTTTCATAGGATTCAAGGGTAATACTTCTTCTCTTTTGGGGTAGGTGCTCTACTCTCTTGTACAAATAGGTGTCTCCAGTCTTCTTGTGTCCTTTCAACTTTGACAGCCATATATTTGGTCTTTAGTAGCTTCGACTGGTTCTCTTGTTCTTCCAGCAAGTGCGTTATTCTCCTAGCCATGAAATCTCTTAGTTCTTTATTTTTTTGTTCTAGATCCTCCTCTTTCTGTTTCCTTCGTATCTGATCTATCTCAAGGTTTTTCCTAGCAAGATAGAAAATGGGGTGTTGTTCTCAACAAACATAACGATCTCAAATTCTTCTTCTGTCGAAGTGCCATGAGCACTCATAGATATCTGGGTAAGTCTTCCACATAGGGTTATCAACTTTCCTCTAAATAATCCTATTCCTCCTAATGAAGGAACCATAGCAAGCTTTCCCAAAATTTCTCAAGTTCTTTCTGTCATGATATTCACCTGTGTTTCCTCATCCAGGACACAGTCTATGTCAAAGTATCCTATTCTTGTTTCTATGTACTCTTTCTCTTTTAAG
The DNA here is from genome assembly GCA_000966675.3 of Picea glauca. Taxonomy (NCBI): domain Eukaryota; kingdom Viridiplantae; phylum Streptophyta; class Pinopsida; order Pinales; family Pinaceae; genus Picea; species Picea glauca. The sequence goes on along the minus strand of JZKD02S0115650.1, from coordinate 20,004 downwards.
ACCTCCGATAAGTCAGTTTCTCTGTGTTCATTCAGGGTTTCTTTCAGCTGTAGTAATACAATCTTTGATTCTTTCTGGGGTTCTATCATATCCTTAGTTTCTTGGCCTGTCTCATATTTTTCTTGTTTCATATTCATCTTTTCAACTTTAGCAATCATTCTAGGACAATACAAAACTTCATGGTCCATAGATTTACAACAAAGACAACTAGGTCTTCTACCAGGGCATTCCTTAGCAAGATGTCACTGTCATCTGCAACTGTAACAAAGGGTTAATCCTCTCTTTCTCTTAAATGATCCCCAACTTTTCCTGTAATGCGCACTGGGGTCACAGTAACTAACCTGCAAAAAATTCTTTCTAGGATCCTACATCCATTTGTTAGTCCAAACATTCTTTCTATGCATAGGAATAACATACCTTTCATTATTTCTATCAGATCTATTCGTATCAAATCTTCTTTCGTCTAATTGTGCCCTATTTTTCAGACTATGACAAAATTTATCAAACATACCTAGATCCATTCTTTCGAAACAAAAATTTTCACTTATCTTACCCTTCTTAGAGCAAAAAGCTTCAAGGTATTACCTCTTTTCTTCAGATTAGGCTTCTCTTCTTAGCACAGAGCTTCACAAGTCAAGTAGAATACTACACACTAAAGTAGCAGATCTACGCACAAAGCTTTCTCTTCTTCATTTCCTAGCAATCACAGTTTCAGGTCCCAACAACGGAACCAATTGTTGGCACAGGGGCAAACCCAGGGTTCAACTCTTTAACATCGCACCAACAAAACCCTAACTACCGGCCCTTTTGGCAACACCTTCGAAGCAAATGAAGTCTCACTCGAGGTAGAGGCAGAGGTGGTTGAAGGACTCCAGTGTCTGCAACATTAGCTGGGACACAGATCTGTGATTACAATACTCTAACAAATCACTTAGCAGTTAACATTCATCAGTAATTAACCCTTATTCACCTCGTAGATCCAAACCCTAATTACATAACAATGCAGTATTCTACTAGATCTAACACATCCAAGCAACTAGCATAAGGAAATATATCAGATCTAGCATCTTATTCACATCATTAGGAACTAAGCTATCATATTCATCTAAGCATACAATATTGCACTAAGCATTTATCACATAAATAATATAACAACCATAATGCACAAAGCAACCATAACATAGGATATACGTGGCTCACCCTTGCGTGGGGATACGTCCACCAACTCTTCTCTTATTTATTGTCTTATGTCAATCTTATACAAGCACAGAACCCAAAAACCCTACTTCGCATAGGACATGAGATCTGCGTACCTCGCCAGATCCTCCTTCCCCGAGCTAGGTCACATCACAAAGCCTTCACTATGCACAAATCCTTTGCAATCACATAGATAGAACTCTAGCACTTAGCATTTCCCCTCTTAGACTTCACTAGCTCGCTACTTACATCGCCTAGCTTTATGTTTATACATTACAAAATGGGCCTAAACATGGGTAAACCTATGGGCCGACATCCCATACCCATTACATAAACCCTAATCCCAAAAATTTCCCTAAAAAGGGGCCGAGATCCCGCGATCTCTGCTTCGACTTGCATTCCGCCTTCGACTAGCCTATCGAAGTCCCAAAAGAGGCCAAACATGAACAAGGATCTCCAAAACTTGGTCAAGGGCCAACAGGTTGATAGGTCTTTGTTTTTTCCTAACTGGTTTTATTCCTTCCTTGATGGGAATGACATGATGTATAAGAGAAGGATCAAAACCACGAATATCCTCATAAGACCAAGCAAAAACATCTTGAAATTCACCAAGCAGATTGGAAAACTTCATTTTCTCTTCATCAGAACATTGGGCACCTATTTTAACATTCTTTGGAGACTCAAGTGTCCCTATGTTCAAGGAGATGGTTTCACCCACCTTCCTTTTTGACTCCTCTTCTTTATGTTTCTCTTTATTGCCTACATCACTCGATGAAAATGAACTCTCTAAAGGAGTCAAGCCTTTAGGAATCTGGTTATCTTCTATGGATATAATTTCCTTGGGCTTATAAGGTTCATTTTGAATGAAAGCACATATGCTCTCATCACTAGGGAAGACCTGCCAGGATTCTATATTGTCAGGGATATGTGGACGATATAGAGATTGAAAAGTACAATCAGGTCTGTGTGGCAGAAGTTTTCGATTAGGAGAGGCTACAAAAATAGCTAATCGATCAACCATTGAGTTCAATTCCCTCTTAACATGAGTAATGTTGAAAGATAATAGGTTCGAGATAAGTTCCCAAACAGTTTGGGTGTATCGTTTCATCAACTTGTTGCTAGGAGAGTATATATTATGTACAAGGTTCACAACAAGCTCGAAATATCCAAAAAATATAAGGTGACCACAACCTATGTTATAAGCGTTTTCAATGCCTAATAATAAAGCTTCGAATTTAGTGACATTGTTTGTGCAAGAAAACTCCAACCTATAAGAAAAGTTATGAATTTTTCCCACAGGAGAGTACAATATTATGCCATCTTTGTTACCTTCACTAGAGCATGAACCATCAAAGTGCATGTGCCACATACCATCATATAAATCGATATGTTTCAAGGGAATGTTATCCTCCTCGGCAAAAATGGAATACACCCCTAGGTCCTCTTCGATATAGTTCAAATTAGGTTGTGGGACACTCTCTATGTAAGGTGAAATCCTTCCCTCTCTAAGGACTATAATGGTTTTACCATTCTAAGGAATGGATAAGTGTGTCCTGTCGAGTGAGAGGTATCCACCTGTCAAAGCTTTCCAATCTCTTCCTAATATGATTGAGTAATTGCTTACTAGCATATCAATTACCTGAATACTAAGGGTCGTCCTTATTTCAGGGTGTGCGCACAAAACTAAGGTCACATATTTAATCTCACCTATGGTCGTTTGTTGTAGACTATTATAAGAGAGCATGCTTCTGGCATTTTCATTTGTACAAGACAAGCCTAACTCTTCCATAATAATCTTCGAAATTACACTTGGGCCCGAACCGCCATCAATGAGGCAACAATGGGCAATCTTATCCATAATTTTTACAGAAATATAAAAAGGGGGATTTTTTACAAGGTATCTAAAGTTATATATGCCTACTTTATTTATAGATGAATCCTCTTCATTTACCTCTTCAGAGAGGTTGGATACAACGAAAGATTTTCCTTCCATGAATTGTTTTATATGCCTCTATTGTTCAGGGACGACAACCATGTCCATAAGGGTTGCATCTGCATTGATGTTGGCTAACTGATTCAGAATATTGCATTTGGAAGAGGGGAGAGGAGGAGTAATTCCTTGACTTTCAGGAACCTTAGGAACCTTATCAATAGCAGTTGGTGAGGATGAGCTCGGACTAGAATAATTGCAGGGAGGATCATATTTTCCTTTGGGAGTGTAGGATTTGTTCCTAGTATTGATTATCATGACATCTTATGGCTCTACAAAATCTAGGACAACAATGGTAGTTTATGGTCTTTTACCAAAGATCCTATATCTGGCGTTCTTCATTACCTCACATGTGGTTTCCTCATGGTGTTCCTCGCAAAAGTTACACCAACTTCGAGGCATGATAGCTTTAGGCTGAAAATTATTTTCAATTGGACTTCTAAAGTGGGGTGCAGAAGAGGATGAAGCTCCAGGGGTGAGAGGGGAGACATTCCCCTTTCACTCATACGCCATTGTACAATTATTCATAGCTTGTACTAGTTGTAAGAGGGCAGACATGTCTATCTGTTTAGTCTATTCTCCCTGAGGAAGACCTGTTCTTTCAAGTTTTCATACTCCAAACACATATGCAGAGCGGAACCGAGGTTATCAATGGCTTTTTCCTCGAGCCTATGACAATAGGGGGAAGGTAATGCATTATAATAATGCATGAAAGAGGCTTGGTTCTGAGGTTGAATGAGTTCAAGGATTTGATTGTATAACTTAGTGAACCGCAAGTTGAAGGACTTGATGGTCTCACCATATTTATAGGCGATGTTATTGTACTCCTGTAACTGCTCAACTGGGCTTTTAGGTTGCCCATAACATGATTTGAACCAATAGACTAACTCCTACCAAGTAGACAGAATCTTAGGAGGAAGGTCAAAGAAATCGACCCCGGCCTTTCCTTCCAAGGAATTGACAAATAAGCGCATGCAAGAATTGTTGTCATTAGCTCCTGTGTTGTGACAGGCATTAGAAAATGCCACTAGGTGTTCATTTGTAGTGACAGTGTTATTTCCTGAAAACCTAGGAATATGCTCTTTGAATTTATGAAGTGGACGAGTAGCAGGTTCTAGGTTAAGAGGAGAGGAAACATGCCACAATGTGGTTGTAGCATCTTCTTCAAATTGAAAAATCCCATACTTTTTAATGAATTTGGTGGGGTTTGTGGTAGATTGGACAGGGATATGGTGGCTATACAAGCTACCAATCACTGATGAAGCTGGATATTGAGAGGAGGAAGCACTTCCAGTGCCACCAGAGCCACCACTAGATGCCATCCTGTGGATGATAGGTAAGGGAGAGAAAGACTAATTGGATGAATTAGACAAGGTTCTCCTTAGAGCACTTTGTTGGGTAGATAACACAATGTTCCTTCTTCCTATCTCAGCAATAGGATTAACTTCAGGTGATAAGACTCTTCTTCTCCTATAAACTCGAAGGTCTAAGGACATGAAAAGAAAGTCGAAGTTGAAGGGAAAAGAAGGTTGTTGTTGATTTCTTGGGCACTAATATCTCCTTCAATTGTTGCCCATGAATGATTAAGCCCAGTCTGAGTATGAGCAGTGTCTAGAATGGTGTTAAACAAATTCAAATAAATGTTGGTTTGATCTTGAAGACTGGGCTCAATATTAGGCTTCCTTGCAACAGGTACAGTCATTAAAGAATAAAACAGTCAAAGAATCAGTATCAGAAAAATAGATGTATTCGGTGATAATCAAGCATAAAAATCAACCAGAGAGATATTGAAGATCTCCCTAGTATGGTCGCCAAATAAATGTTGAGGAAAAGTTATGAAATGATCTTACTCAAACATTTTCAGATCCTACTTGGCTAAGGAAAGATAGACAGGAATACCACCCTATATTTATAGCCATCAAAATTGGTATCATAATTCACAAATATTGATTACAAGTGCTTAGGCTGGTTTTTTTATAAATAAAATCTTGCTGAAAATTTCATTATTTATATAATTTTCTGAACATAACAAATGTTGAAGTAAATATAGAGACAGAAGTAAAGACACCGAGTCGATAATCAAAACAGATGAGACATAAAGCAATCATTTATTTCATTCCAATTCGTCAAAACAATCGTTCTCTTTACAAAATTCCCTGGGGAAGTTTTGGACCAAAGTCAAACTTAGATGTCCCTGATGAATCATACAAAAGGACTTCTGAGAAAAAGTAAAAAACTGAACTTTAAAAGTTGGATCAACTTGCCACAGATTGTTTCCCACTCGAATTTGCACAATAGCCTTTGTTAGTCATGAAATTTAATTCACAAACAGACAAGTCTACAAAGACTATGAAAGATAGATCAACACCTCTGAAAAACAAGTGTATGAATGATGTAATTCAGCCCTAAATCTTATTGTCTACAATAGGACCCTGCTATCATAAAAAAAAATAGGCTTCCAATGAATTAAAGAATGAATGAAAACTGAATTATCTCAACAAAAATCAAAGAGCAAACCTTAGTATGCTTCT
>JZKD02S0115639.1:0-24374 GCA_000966675.3 Picea glauca | reverse complement strand
TGCTCTCTTGACAACTTTCATCATATTCGTTTCTGGTTCTTCACTTGTCTTTGCATTCTCATTAGAAAATCAAAGAAAAATGATGAACAACTGTGAGGAAGTCTCTCTCTCTCTCTCTCTCTCTATATATATATATATATATCAATCTACCTTGTGAAAAGATGGTTGAGCTACCCTACATTGCGTACATGACTTCTATGCTGACTTGTGTGATTTGTTTATTTTTTGGGAGAAGATGCACAAGGAAATAAAGAAAAAAAAGATGCGAGTGATTCCACTTTTATTATCGTTGAATCATATTCAGAATATTTACACCTTTATAACGTGTGGCACTTAGATATTTGTGGACCCGACCCATCTAATCGACTACTAACATTAACATTAGGGTACTAACACTTATTGTGGCCATTAATGTTTATTTGAGTGTCATTACTCAAACCCTCGACTCCCACCCTACCACGAACATAACATTCCCATATTGTTATCCCCCATTATATAATACTCGACACTTATAAAAACTCAAATAAAAACAACATATTGTAATTCCCCATTATATAATACTCAACCCTTATAAATAACTCAAGTATCAATTTCAGATTGTTATCCCTCAAATAAAACTCATTTTGTTTGCCCCATTCTCAGATTTCCATTGTAAACTTCGTGCTCTTCTCTATTATTTCATTATTCTTGGGGAGAGGTTGATGTTAGAAGTCAACATGCTTTACATCAAAGGCGATTAAGTTGTTATTACGAATATGGTTGCCTAGCTACAACAATGACCCTACAAACGACAACATGCATTCTAGGGTGGAGCATGCTCGCACAGGGTTGAACTTGGGTTGTCATGGCGACAACAACTTCAAATTGCTGCAAGACCACTCCTCGACTCTCTCTTTCTCTCTCTCTCACACACACATGTATTATTAATAAATGACGACTACATATGGATATGCTTGCATTCATTGAGAAATTTGGGTAACTAGTCGTAATGCTCTTAGTTCCTTAGGAAAGTGTGCTAGATATATAATGTCTTCAACATTTAATATGGAAGAAACAAATGATTAACCATTGCATCTCCCCTCTGACATGTGGAACAAACCATTGGTGCTCCATCAGTTCGCCATCACTCTCATGTTGCAACAATGTTATTAGACTTGTGGGTCAAACTTGGCTCATTGGCCAAAACAAGCTATTTCAATGTACCCGAGAGTCAAATGTGCTCATAACATGTTTGATTTGCAGGATTGACCAAGTACTTGCAGGTTGTTGACAAATCAAAATGATTGACCAGTTAGGAAAGTCTGCATGTCTATCTCTATAGAGCCTTGAGAAACCTTGCCTGTCTCTCTATACAGCATCAAACGCACCCCTTGTCTACCACATGTTTCACAATTTGTTTCTTCTTTTATATTTTTGTATTATTAAAGTTTTTCTTGAGTCAAGCTGAGGTTGTTGATGCGTCAAATTGATTGGCGAATTAGAAAAACCTGCACGTCTATCTCTATAGAGCCTTGAGAACCTTGCTTATCTCTCTATAAAGAATGAAAACACGCCCTGTCTATAACATTTTTCACAATTTGTGTCTTTTCTATATTTTTTTATTATTAAAGATTTTCTTGAGCTGAGTTGAACTTCGAACTCTTTTACCTTGTTGAGCTTTTTGTTGACCAAATTGTGGTAACGTGTTAAAGGTAGTCTACAACATTTTTCACAAAGTCTTTTTATTTTATTTTATATTTTTGTATTATTAACATTTTTCTTGAGTTGAGTTGAACTTTGAACTCTTTTGCCTTGTTGAGCTTTTTGTTGACCAAAGTGAGGTAACGTGTTAAAGGTATAATCCATCTAGAGAACCATCCATATTGAGTGACTCGCCATAGATGCTCCATTAGGTTGCCATCTTTTTCATGTTAAATATTAAATTTCCTTGAACAACCAACATTTTTGAGTGACCCCTTCTAATGTTTCTTGACTATAAAGCATGCCCAAGAGGCTACCTTTTAAGTAGCTAGTTTATCAATAATATCATTTTTAGCATCAAGGATACCATTCTCTTCAACTTCATTAGTATCGTAAATAGTGACATTCCTTCCACCCTTTTCCTTGTTAGTTTCATTTTCCTTGACATACTTTCAGGGCAAAGTGGCCATCTTCATACTCACTAATTATTGTGACTCCAATTCTTTTTAACCATCCTTTCTTGCTCATTAATTGAATTTCATTTTTGAAAATTAAAATGTCAAAATAGAAAAGTACCATTCGATTGTAGGACATCTGTTGCCATAATCTAGGTGTTTATTGTCTCATGGGTTGGTTATTTTTGCAATTATTAGACATTAGGCATTTGTTGTTTCAGGGTATTGAATATGTCTTCAATATTATTGTAAACAAATACTATTGTCTCTAAGAATGGGTTTTGTAAAAATATAAGTTTAGTGCAAGGGCACTAGAGCCAATGTAACTTGCAGGGGCAAGGGACACATAAGAAGCAAAGTCAACAAAGTAAGCTTGAACCAATGGATTGAATTGTGCGAGACTAGTAGCTATTAGACCTTGGTTGGCCAACAGAGGCCCTAGAACCAAGTAGTTGGTGCTTTCTTTACCTAGATATGAGAACGTAGATGTCATGCTTTTTATTCTCTGTATGACATATAATTATTGTGGTTTTGGTGTTAATCTACTTCTCTCTTCACACACATCATACTTTTATGGGAGCGAAGATAACAACAATGCTTGTAAATATTTGTGTTTGGGATCCCTTTCTATGCCCCCCTAACACTTCCTTGTAGGCATTCTCAGGCCTACAAATCACATAAGTTTTGTACAAACATGTGTCTTTGAAATAGTCTTTAGAAACAGTCATCATCATGAGTGGCTATTATAATATTGGACATTGCACTGCATCTACTATTCATGTTTATTTTTATAACCAGAACAAGAATGTTATATTAACAAGTGGGTTGCAACACAACTAACAACAATTACATGTGATTGTATGGTATTTCAAAAACTAGACTAGGTAGTTCTCTGCTTCCACAAAATATTGTTAGTCCTTGATTTTTGAGAAAGCTTGTGTCCACCAAAACTACATCTCGAAATTCATTTCATGAGAAAATTTGGACAAATTGCTTACATAACAAGATCCAAAAACAATACATGTCTAAAGAATGTAGGGAAACTGTGTTAGGTTTTGTGAAACTTCTCTACGTTTCAATCCCACAACTGGGAACATCCTCTGGAGTTGCTAAGCTCACTAATCAACAACTTTATCTTTTTATCTACAAATAATAATGATCCAAGTCTTGTGATTTTTGCAGCTGACTTTATTCATTTGGATCATTATTATTGTTTTTGAGTTTCCAGGCTTCACTAATTTTTATCCCCTCATCTCTGTTTAGGTTATTCCTATTTAGCTCAATTTCTAATGTTTGTTTTGGAGGCGCTGCTTGATAGTAGTGTAGCGAGGAATTACCTTTGTGTCTCTGCACTTTTTTAGGAAAGATAAGTCTGCCAATTTGTAAGCTATTTTGATCCTTGTTCTTTCGAACAATCGGATCACTGCTAGTGCCTCCCTTCGATTGAGGGAAACAAATAATTTGTTCATGCTTACATAGTAGCAGTTTGAAGAATGTAAGGATATCCCTGTTTTTATTTGGTTCTACTTTTGTCTCATCCGTGGTCCAGTTCGAGTCATCTGTCTCATCCTTGATAATCACTTGATGTTTTGCTCTGGCACCAACCCAGTAGGTTGACTTACGCATGTGCTTACTAGCTTGCGTTGGCCATTTCAAGCAATGTGTTGCCAAATGTCCCAGTTCAAAACAAACTCTAGCGAAAAGATACATTTTCATAATCCAACTTTTGTGACTAGGAGAAGTTTTCACCAGTGAAGTTTATTTATGTCGGAAACCCTTTGTTGAAGTTCATTTCCACATATTCGACCATATGTAGTGGTATTGTAGTTCTTTGTTTCCTTGCTTCTTTATTGGAATTTTCCAAGGGCATTGCCAATGACTTGGAGAGAGGGTAAACCCTAAAGATGCAAAAGAAGATTTGGAAGTCTAACCCATACGAGAGCTGTGGACAAAGTATTTGTAATTGGATCGAAGGTTGGGGTCTAGGGTTTCATGCATAATCCAGATTTCCCCTAAAACCACGGACTTGATTTTAATATCAAATCCTTGTTTTCAACAAGATTAAGCACAACAATGAAAAACTCCTTTGCACAAGGGTAGATAAAAGCTTCTTGTTTTAACTTAGATTGCTAGAAGTCTAAATTCCAGTTATGCAGATCAACTAGGCATTGACCAAAGACCATTGAAACGACATACAAGCACATTTGTGTTGTAAAGGGTCACCTTAGATACATCTTTCCCTTATGCAATAGAAATAGTTGGAGCCTCTCGAACCATCCGTTGATTAGGAGAATGAGAGACATTCTACACAATATCTCTAAAAGAAGTCTTACCTAGATTACCGTTGGAGGAAAGAGGGTTGGATATGTAATCAATTTTCATGTTGACACCCACAGATTGCCCAAGATTGGCTTTAACGTGAGCACCAAAATCACTTGGGAAATAGAAGGCGACCATCACTGGAGGAGCTACTGCCATGTTGGAGTCAGAGTCACTAGGGAGAAAAGTGCCCACATAATAATCGTTGCTGCAGGAGCATGGGCAAATAATTGTTTTTGGAATAGAGAGAGTTGGCCATGCCAAGCCAGGCCACCAAGGGGGATGAGGAAAGCTCCCGTGTGCGGCTAGGGCTGAACCCTAGCTGACACCTCTATTATTCACCTAGGAAGGAGAGTGTCGAGGGTTTTTGATCACCGTGGGTTAGGAGTCAGGATATGCGAACTTATTATCTCTAGTTTTNTTTTCCTTTTCTTTATTTATTCTTTTATTCTCAATTTTGACTTAGGCTGCCTTGCGGGGTTTTCGACCTAGTCGAGTCCTACTGGCATCCCGTAAGAGGTTTTCACTAGTAGGACTTGAGACTGGTATGTATGATATTTTTTTAAGTAGGCCCCATTGACTAGTTTTTTGAAGGGGTGCCGTTGCAAGGTTTTTAACTGTACTGTGCCTGTTGGTCAGATGTCTTCGACCACTTACGGTCCCAACCATGCAGTTTCTAACTTTCTCGGTTTTCCTTTTACTCGACTGTCATATAAAAGTACCAAGTCTCCATCATTGATATCATTTTTTTTAAGATATTGATCGTGCCAAGCTTTTTGCATATTCTTTTGGATTTTTTGATGTTGCTGTGCAAGCATCCTTTCTTCTTCTAATTCATTTAACTGATAGAAGCGTTGTCTTGTGTTAAGCACATGGTTGAATTCCAGGACGGAGGCTATCCGAATGAGATTACAACTTCTTGGCCATAAACTAACTTGAATGGCGTCTGACCAATCAATCTTTTATACGCTGTTCTATAGTCCCACAACATTGTTGGAACTTTATCATCCCAATCATCTTTGTCAAGTCCACATATTTTTGTTAAGCCCTTGTGTAATGTATTGTTGAATGACTCGACAACTTTGTTGGCTTGTGGATGATATGCAGTCGTCTTTCTGCGGTCGATCGAGAACTTCTTGAGCAATACTTCAATTGTATTGTTGATAAAGTGGGTTCTTGGATCGTTGATTATTGTCAAAGGACAGTCGAATCTAGTTACTGTGTTTTCATAGATGAATTTGGCAGCTGTTTCCTTTGTACAATTTTCGACTGGTTTCGCCTCTGCCCATTTGGTTAAGTACTCGACTGTTATGATTATATATTTTTCCCCCGATCTTTTTGCTCTTCTTGGGAATTGACTGACAATATTGATAGCCAAAATTTCAAACGTTAACCTGGGGTTTACTGGATGCGAGGGCATTTCATTTTTCCATAATGGTCGGCCTAACCTCTAACACTTATCACATTTCTTTATTTGGTCTCGATAGGCTTTATGTAAAGTCGGCCACCAAAGATTGGCTTGGAGGATTTTCCTAACTGTCGTGTCGGCTTGAAAGTGACCTACCGCTGCGCTTGCATATGATTCATTAATTATGTCCTCACGTTCATGCTCTAATGTGCATCTTCGCAAAATATTATCAACTCCTAGCTTGTAAAGATATCCATTCATGAGAGTGAATGTGCAACTTTCATTGTTAGGATCTTTTGTTTGTTGGCTGGGAGATCTTTAGGTGCCTTCTCTTCTAGAAAATTTGCAATTTCTTCTAGTTCTTTGGGCGCTGCTTCAACCCTTAATAGATTTGCATCTAGTAATTCATTATCTATCCCAATCAGATCTTCTCCTATCTCAAGTTGGGATAGATGATCCTAGCCGACATTCTTTTTTCTTGGTCGAACTACTACTTCGAAGTCGAACTCTTGAAATAGTGGTAGCCATTGATAAATTTTCCCTCGATGGACTGGTTTATTTACTAGATATTTCAACGCCTGATGGTCTGTGAAGAATATAAATGGATTTGCTAGTAAATAGTGTTAGAACTTTTGAAGGGCAAAAATCATTGCTAGAGCTTCATGCTCCGTCGTCGAGTAGTTTCTTTCTGCTTTATTTAATTTTTGACTGGCATATGCATTTGGATGGTCAACCATGTCATCATATGGTTGGGCTAATACTGAGCCAACAACAACGTTAAATTTCCTTGACCAGTCTGGGAATCTTTGTCTGGGCGCTTCTACCATTTTTTTTTTCAATAACTCAAAAGATTTATCACATTCCTGGCTCCAATGGAATTCAACTTCTTTCTTTAATAGCTTGTCAATTGGAAAAGTGATATCGGAGTAGTGTCAGATGAACTTTCTATAGTTTCTAATGTGCCCAAGGAAGATTTTGATTTGCTTTTGGTTAATTGATGGTTTCAAGTCGAGAATGACCTTGATCTTGGCCATGTCGAGTTTAATCCCATCCTTGCATACAATGTGGCCTAACATAATGCCTATAGGTGTGGAAATGATGCATTTTTTAATGTTCAGGGACAAGTGAATTTGTTTGCATCTCTCCAACATCATTCTTAACCTTTGGATGTGGTCTTTCAATACGCTGTAAATGGTCCAATCATCAAAGTACACATCCAATGTTTTGTAAATATATTATTGGAATGCCTCGACCACTATCCTGGAGAAGACGACTGGGGCGTTTTTAAGGCTGAATGGCTTTACTCCTTATGCAAATGATCCAAACTCGAAGACAAATGTAGTTTTTTTTCTGGTCTTCTTTTGTGATAGGTATCTGATTGTAGCCGGAGAAGCCATCGGTGAAAGAATAACATTTATGTCCTGCGACTTCATTGATGATTTCATCAACGAATGGTGTCGAGAATGGATCAATTATTGTAAGTTTGTTTAGTCCTCTAAAGTCGACACATATTCTTTGTTTCTTTGGGTTGCACGACCATCAAAATTGGCCATTCTGACTTGTCGATTGGATGTATAATGCCAATAACTAGCATTGCTTTGATTTCCTTTTGGACAATGGGTTTATATTTATGTAGCAACTTATATGGCCGTTTTTTTGATAGGTTTGGCCCAAGGGATGAGGTTAATTTTCATCTCTCCCATCTCTTGTACCAACCTTTTCAGGTCTTCGTAGTCTCCTGCAAAGACATCTTGGTATTCTTTCAATAGGTTGACTATTTTTGTGGTTTGCTTGTTGGACCAATAGTCACCTATTCTGGCAATTTTTGATCGATCATCTATTGAGATGTTGAACTCTTTAGTCTTGATTTCTGCATCCATCCATTCGGGCGCTTTTGAGTCATCCAATTGGCGTTCTCCTTCCACGACTTTATTATAGCTTGATGGGTAGTCGGGATTTTCTATATCTTCCTTTTCTTCTTTTCTTTTTTGGTCAATGAGTAGATTGTTTTTACATAATTTTGTACTCCTGGATGATTTTTCTTCCATCAAAAACTCTGCCTTGGAAATCTTATGTTTTCCATATCTATTCGTCGAGCTATTATGTTGTCTAGATTATGTGTCGATACTAAATTACAAGTTGAAGTCGATCCCATGTCGACTTTAGCTTTACCTTTTTTCTGAATTGCCTAGAGCACCTCTTAGCCACTAGGTTGTCCCCTCTAAAGGGGTATTGCTTGCTGCTGTTATAAACTTTCATCTTCAGCCATTAGGGGTGCAGAAAACCTAGCACTCTCACTTATAACTTGCTTTTCAGCCGTCAAAATTAGCTAAGAGTTTGCCACCTTTATCTACCTAGTCTAGTTCAACTTTTGGGTGGATTCTTTGTGAGTTTTGATGGTTGAATTTACTGCTGTAACAACAAGTTTGCTACAGCCATAAGGCTGCAAAACATTTCTGCAAACACTTTTTGTTACAACTTTCTTTCATTGCTAGAGTCTAATGCTATCTTACTTGAACTAATCTAGTTGTTTCTAGTTTATCTCTTGCTCTTTCAACTAGACTCTTAGCAACTTGTTTGCAACATTCTTTATCGGTTTCATTGCTGATATATACTGTTACTAACTGNTTTTCCTTTTCTTTATTTATTCTTTTATTCTCAATTTTGACTTAGGCTGCCTTGCGGGGTTTTCGACCTAGTCGAGTCCTACTGGCATCCCGTAAGAGGTTTTCACTAGTAGGACTTGAGACTGGTATGTATGATATTTTTTTAAGTAGGCCCCATTGACTAGTTTTTTGAAGGGGTGCCGTTGCAAGGTTTTTAACTGTACTGTGCCTGTTGGTCAGATGTCTTCGACCACTTACGGTCCCAACCATGCAGTTTCTAACTTTCTCGGTTTTCCTTTTACTCGACTGTCATATAAAAGTACCAAGTCTCCATCATTGATATCATTTTTTTTAAGATATTGATCGTGCCAAGCTTTTTGCATATTCTTTTGGATTTTTTGATGTTGCTGTGCAAGCATCCTTTCTTCTTCTAATTCATTTAACTGATAGAAGCGTTGTCTTGTGTTAAGCACATGGTTGAATTCCAGGACGGAGGCTATCCGAATGAGATTACAACTTCTTGGCCATAAACTAACTTGAATGGCGTCTGACCAATCAATCTTTTATACGCTGTTCTATAGTCCCACAACATTGTTGGAACTTTATCATCCCAATCATCTTTGTCAAGTCCACATATTTTTGTTAAGCCCTTGTGTAATGTATTGTTGAATGACTCGACAACTTTGTTGGCTTGTGGATGATATGCAGTCGTCTTTCTGCGGTCGATCGAGAACTTCTTGAGCAATACTTCAATTGTACTGTTGATAAAGTGGGTTCCTGGATCGTTGATTATTGTCAAAGGACAGTCGAATCTAGTTACTGTGTTTTCATAGATGAATTTGGCAGCTGCTTCCTTTGTACAATTTTCGACTGGTTCCGCCTCTGCCCATTTGGTTAAGTACTCGACTGTTATGATTATATATTTTTCCCTCGATCTTTTTGCTCTTCTTGGGAATGGACTGACAAAATTGATAGCCAAAATTTCAAACGTTAACCTGGGGTTTACTGGATGCGAGGGCATTTCATTTTTCCATAATGGTCGGCCTATCCTCTAACACTTATCACATTTCTTTATTTGGTCTCGATAGGGTTTATGTAAAGTCGGCCACCAATGACTGGCTTGGAGGATTTTCCTAACTGTCGTGTCGGCTTGAAAGTGACCTACCACTGCGCCTGCATATGATTCATTAATTATGTCCTCACGTTCATGCTCTAATGTGCATCTTCGCAAAATATTATCAACTCCTAGCTTGTAAAGATATCCATTCATGAGAGTGAATGTACAACTTTCATTGTTAGGATCTTTTGTTTGTTGGCTGGGAGATCTTTAGGTGCCTTCTCTTCTAGAAAATTTGCAATTTCTTCTAGTTCTTTGGGCGCTGCTTCAACCCTTAATAGATTTGCATCTAGTAATTCATTATCTATCCCAATCAGATCTTCTCCTATCTCAAGTTGGGATAGATGATCCTAGCCGACATTCTTTTTTCTTGGTCGAACTACTACTTCGAAGTCGAACTCTTGAAATAGTGGTAGCCATTGATAAATTTTCCCTCGATGGACTGGTTTATTTACTAGATATTTCAACGCCTGATGGTCTGTGAAGAATATAAATGGATTTGCTAGTAAATAGTGTTAGAACTTTTGAAGGGCAAAAATCATTGCTAGAGCTTCATGCTCCGTCGTCGAGTAGTTTCTTTCTGCTTTATTTAATTTTTGACTGGCATATGCATTTGGATGGTCAACCATGTCATCATATGGTTGGGCTAATACTGAGCCAACAACAACGTTAAATTTCCTTGACCAGTCTGGGAATCTTTGTCTGGGCGCTTCTACCATTTTTTTTTTCAATAACTCAAAAGATTTATCACATTCCTGGCTCCAATGGAATTCAACTTCTTTCTTTAATAGCTTGTCAATTGGAAAAGTGATATCGGAGTAGTGTCAGATGAACTTTCTATAGTTTCTAATGTGCCCAAGGAAGATTTTGATTTGCTTTTGGTTAATTGATGGTTTCAAGTCGAGAATGACCTTGATCTTGGCCATGTCGAGTTTAATCCCATCCTTGCATACAATGTGGCCTAACATAATGCCTATAGGTGTGGAAATGATGCATTTTTTAATGTTCAGGGACAAGTGAATTTGTTTGCATCTCTCCAACATCATTCTTAACCTTTGGATGTGGTCTTTCAATACGCTGTAAATGGTCCAATCATCAAAGTACACATCCAATGTTTTGTAAATATATTATTGGAATGCCTCGACCACTATCCTGGAGAAGACGACTGGGGCGTTTTTAAGGCTGAATGGCTTTACTCCTTATGCAAATGATCCAAACTCGAAGACAAATGTAGTTTTTTTTCTGGTCTTCTTTTGTGATAGGTATCTGATTGTAGCCGGAGAAGCCATCGGTGAAAGAATAACATTTATGTCCTGCGACTTCATTGATGATTTCATCAACGAATGGTGTCGAGAATGGATCAATTATTGTAAGTTTGTTTAGTCCTCTAAAGTCGACACATATTCTTTGTTTCTTTGGGTTGCACGACCATCAAAATTGGCCATTCTGACTTGTCGATTGGATGTATAATGCCAATAACTAGCATTGCTTTGATTTCCTTTTGGACAATGGGTTTATATTTATGTAGCAACTTATATGGCCGTTTTTTTGATAGGTTTGGCCCAAGGGATGAGGTTAATTTTCATCTCTCCCATCTCTTGTACCAACCTTTTCAGGTCTTCGTAGTCTCCTGCAAAGACATCTTGGTATTCTTTCAATAGGTTGACTATTTTTGTGGTTTGCTTGTTGGACCAATAGTCACCTATTCTGGCAATTTTTGATCGATCATCTATTGAGATGTTGAACTCTTTAGTCTTGATTTCTGCATCCATCCATTCGGGCGCTTTTGAGTCATCCAATTGGCGTTCTCCTTCCACGACTTTATTATAGCTTGATGGGTAGTCGGGATTTTCTATATCTTCCTTTTCTTCTTTTCTTTTTTGGTCAATGAGTAGATTGTTTTTACATAATTTTGTACTCCTGGATGATTTTTCTTCCATCAAAAACTCTGCCTTGGAAATCTTATGTTTTCCATATCTATTCGTCGAGCTATTATGTTGTCTAGATTATGTGTCGATACTAAATTACAAGTTGAAGTCGATCCCATGTCGACTTTAGCTTTACCTTTTTTCTGAATTGCCTAGAGCACCTCTTAGCCACTAGGTTGTCCCCTCTAAAGGGGTATTGCTTGCTGCTGTTATAAACTTTCATCTTCAGCCATTAGGGGTGCAGAAAACCTAGCACTCTCACTTATAACTTGCTTTTCAGCCGTCAAAATTAGCTAAGAGTTTGCCACCTTTATCTACCTAGTCTAGTTCAACTTTTGGGTGGATTCTTTGTGAGTTTTGATGGTTGAATTTACTGCTGTAACAACAAGTTTGCTACAGCCATAAGGCTGCAAAACATTTCTGCAAACACTTTTTGTTACAACTTTCTTTCATTGCTAGAGTCTAATGCTATCTTACTTGAACTAATCTAGTTGTTTCTAGTTTATCTCTTGCTCTTTCAACTAGACTCTTAGCAACTTGTTTGCAACATTCTTTATCGGTTTCATTGCTGATATATACTGTTACTAACTGTTGCAATTAGGGACAACAAGCTTAACTTGCTTTTCCAACATATACTTGGGCTTGTATTGTTGTTTTTCTTGTGTCGCAGGCATGTTCAATCAATGTTTGCAAGGTCTACTACTTCTTGGCAACCCTTGGCTACCATCAAGACCTTACTCAAGCCTTTATCCACACATAGAAACTTGACTTATAGGGCCATTCATTCATACATCATACTTTCCATCTCATTCCCCCCTAGTGTCACTGGGATTCCCCCCTTGAGGTAACCACTTCACCTCTAAAGTGACAGGAACACCTATCTAAGGTGAAAGTGGATAGGTGCTCTCTTAGTTGTCGCCATTTGGTGGTTGGGTTGGGATTTTCCCAACGTACAACTTGTACGATAACAAGGTGTTACCCCTTCTCACCTAGAGGTAACTAGAGGAGATCATTTCTTATTGCCCACAATGAAGACATTGATCTCGATGATGTTGATGATGATCGATATTCTCATAGGCAACAACTCACCAGTCCTTCTACATGCCTCTCTCCTCATCAACTATGTTCATCACATCTAATCAACATGGTTCATCAGATGATGGTGGTCCAACATATTATGAGGTACATTAGTCATTGTTTCATATAAAATGTCATACTTAATGCATTAGGCTCTTAGGTGAGGATGATGGGTTTAATTTGATAATGAATCATAGGCTTGGAAGTTATACTTGTTGCCTTGTTCCCCCTTGGTGGCCATCCTTGTATCCTAGTCTAGTGTTGTCACTCCTTGTGAACGAGGTTACTACTTGGAGACCTTGAGAAGGGTAACGTATTGTTCCCCCCCATACTTAACACCTTCCATCCTGGAGCCTTCTGTAGTGTACTAAACTTTGGTATGGATGTTACATGTACACAGAAAAGGCCCATGGTTGATTCTTCTATGAGAAGAAGGGCTAGAATGCTGAGGTTGATGCAATTGCTATGAAAAATGATAAAAAAGAAAGAATTCTATAAAAGAATGAAGAAATAACGGGACATGGAATGACCAACACAAAATCCTAAGGTTAGTTTGAGCTTTACCCCCTCTAATTGAAATCGCCCCTAGTTCTACTGCATTGAATGCATCATCATAAGAAGGATTTTATCTCAGTAAGAAATGATGAAAGAAAGAGTAATTTTTCATCCACTATACTTTCACTTTGATAGGTTTTCATCCACTATATTGCAAATACATTCATATTGATGGTCAGATGGGCAGGAAGCCCACACTTTTGGAGAACGCACCCTAGGGACTTGTAGCCTTTGGATGGAGGACATTGCAGTTATACATGATGGGACACTCTTGGGAGAGGTGATGCACCCTCTTTCCACCTTGGACGCTTGTCTTTACACCTTCGATGTTGAGTGCTTTGAGGATGATGTCACACGTGTGGGGATTATGATGATGGTGGGGCCAACTTCATCATTAGGGCATCCTTGGATGATAGTTTGGGGGCATTTGACATGACCTTTGATGAGTAGACATGACACTTCACCTTGCTTTCACCGTTTGATGATGAGACTTGGCCTTTGGAGGCCTCTTACACCCTCTTAGAGCATGATGTCACCCACACGTGTGACCTTGGAGGGCATACTTTGGTGTATTAGCATGTTTATCTATTGTTTAGAGGCTAATTGAGGGGTTGGCCTAGACCTATCTCACTTGTATCATGGATTTATCATTGTTTTATGGCTTATTGTGGACATATGTGCTAGGGTTGCCTCATATAATGAGGCTAGATTTTTATTGTATCAAATCATAACTCAACACTACTACTTGTCTTCTCTCTTTCTCTTATTTTCGTTGTGGGGGTCTTATGTGCACTATTGGAGTGATTCTTATGGATGCTTTCTCTTGTTCTTGGTGGATGATCTTGAGTTAGAGTTTTTCTTCATGCATAGCGGCTTGGATGAGTAAGTCTTCTTCTTCATGTTTAAGTGTTTGTACATGGTGTATTTGTTGATATTATGGTAGCTGCAGAAGATATTAACCTCCATGTGTAACCTTTGGCTAGAATAAAATATTTTGGAAGCAAGAGAAACCCTAAATAGATGTGTAAAAACCCTAGAAGATAAGTCGGCTTAGTAGAATAATAATATTAAAGGATTACCCTCCAGAAACAGAAGTCGGCCTAGACAGGTGACAAGGACTATAAATAGAAGGCGCTTGAGCTCATTTGTACACTCACCTCACTCACTCTCTCAAGTATAGTGCAAGTTTGGAGCTGCAGCTGCAAGAATGGAAGGTGGATTCTCTGGGGTGATTATTGGTCTCTTTCTCTAGCGCTATCTAGCCTAAGATATGTGCATTACCTTCTAGTATCTCTTGGTGGTATTCTTGGTGATATTCTTGGTGGTATTTTGATATTCATTATTCTTGGTGGTATTCTTGGTAAGTGCAACTGCAATTGCTGCAACTGCATATTGTTCTTGTTCTGTGGCTTTGGGACTTTCTGTCCAGTGAGCTATCTTTGGAGAAAGATGTGCTCTCTTGGTTATCTGTTGGTTCTAGTGCTGCTTCTGGAGGTGCTCAAGGGTGGCTGCATGCCTATGGTTGGGTGACAATAGTGATATTGTCTATGGTAAAACGAGCACATCAAATATTTTAACAATATCTTGGTGAATGCTTTATATTGCTAAATTTTTGCATGTTACCTTGTATGCTAGTCTCTTGTTTGAAACCCTAGGATGGATTAAAAGTCTTTATCCCCCTCCCTTTTTCTTTCACCATAATTTGTTGAAGCATTTAAAGACTTAGTTCTACGGATTAAAAGTCTTTATCCCCTATGGTTAGTCTATAGCTATTTCGAAGACCTAAGGTCCATGAGTCTAGGAGCCTTAGAGTTTTAATCTAGTTCACTTGGATTTGAATTAGATATCCTAGAAGAAGAAAAATGACACCTAAGGTTCATAAGTCTTTGCACCTTAGGGTTTGTTGTCTAGCAAGATTTGATCTTAAGCCCATGAGTCTATGGCGTTAGGGTTTCAAATCCTCACTCTTCTTGGCCATCTAATTCCAAATTCAAGGTGTGCTTTGACTCCATTTACCCAAAGAGATAAAAACGACATTAGTCTTGAGCTTGCAAAGTGATACAAAACATCAAATTACCCCCTCTCTCTTAAAGAAACCCTACTAACTTCCAATCCTCAAACTAACTCTGTACTTGGAAAACTAAGTGAACTTGTTGCTGCCGTTATAAATGTTTGCTACAGACATTAGGGCTTGATTGGATTGCTTATAACTTAATATTGTGGTTTAAGAAGGCTAAAATGATTGTTGGACAATTGAATCTTATTCCACTCATTAAGGTTTATATTTTAGGATTTTGTTTACTAATTTTGAGGGCTGATTTCTTGCAGCTGTTACAAAACATTCTTTGCCGATATAACATTGTTCGCTGCTGCAATTTTACTACAACCACCGTTTTACTTGATAGCTAGTGTTCTAAAGGTGATTGTTCATTTGTGCAGGCTTGGTAGTTGTCATTATACACATTGGAAAACTTATCTTACACACGCCAACCAATTACCTTGTCCAACTTAACCTTTCTCATTTCCCTAGACCTAGTCTATCCTACCAAGTGACCAAGACAGGGGGCCGTAGACTTGCTCTTATCTTGCTATAGGATCCCTTGAGGTCACAAGGGAAGCCTCCCTTGTGTTGGATCTCTTTCCATCACTAAAACGAGGGAAGTTTTTGCTTAGGTGACAGTGGCATTTACTTCCAGTTGTTATACAAGTTTAACATCTTGTAAAGGCTTTGCACAAGTGCTAAATCTTGTGATCACTGGGTTCTTTCACCAGAGGGGTTATGATCCTACATGTTTAATGTCGACCTTAGCCAAACCAAGACATACAATAATGATTACAATATAAGGTAGGTTGTTGTTGAAAGTGAAGCTTACACCATTTCAAAACTTCTTAGACATCTAAAACAACACGAAACAATACATCTAAAATTGTTATTTGTCTCAAATGTGTGATTAGACATTCAAGTGATAGCACCATGCTCACACATAATATTGAAATGCTCCTTGAGGATAGAGCTATTGTTTGTCACTTCATTTTCTCCTTTGAGTGCCTCATACTTTGGCCTAGCCAAGGCCTTCCTCAAGATGTCTACAACATTGACCTAACTTGGAACGTTTTTAAGACGTACTTCCTTCATGGCAATAAAGTCCCTTAAGAAATGGTACAAAGTCTTTATATAATTTGATGTGTCATGGAATATTGGGTTAGTAACAAGTTTCAAACAAGATGGATTATCACAATCAATGAAAGTAGAGTCCTTTTCCAAGTCTCCCAACTCATGTAGCAATTTCCTCTACCATAATATCTCACAATTTATAGTAATTTGTTGCAATGTACTCTACCACTATAGAATAAGAAGCACACATGCTTGCCTCTTACTGCACCATGAGATCATTGTTGACCCAAAAGAGAAGCAAAAACCTATGTTAGATTGCCTGTTGTTCACATATCCAACCTAGTCGGAATCTACATATTCATGCAACTGTAGGTCACCTCCTGTGATATACTGAAGGTCATGTGTTAGTGTTCCTTTAAGATATCTAAGAAATCTCTCACCTTCCATGTAATTCACTTCTCTAGGCTTCACCATAAATTGACTCAAGGTATTTACAATAGAATAAATCTCTAGTCTAGTATTACAGAGGTACAGAATGCTCTTGATCAATTGTCTATGTACCATCTACCTCCTTACTTGAGTGACAATGCATCACAAGGATCCATAAGGGTGGAGCTGGGCTTACAACCATTCATTTGAAACTTCTTAACACTTGAATTGTATACTTGGACTGTGTAATCACAAACTTATCCTTAGATTGCCACAATTGCAAGCCTAAGCAATAGTGTAGGTCCCCTAGGTCATTCAACTCAAATTCTTTGCACAACTCACTCTTCAACTAATTCAACGTTTTGTTAGTGTTACTAGTGAATATGAGGTCATCAACTTACAAAGCAATGACAATGCTGCCATTGTTTGAAAGTATATGTAAATTTGCATTAGTAGAAGTCTTAGTAATACCTTTTCTTGTTAAATCACTCATCAATCCGAGTGTACAGAGTTCTGGGAGTTTGCTTAAGGCCATATAGTGCTTTCTTCAATTGACACACGAACTCCTCTTTGCACATTTGATCTCGGCCTTTGGCCATGCTATTTTTTGAGCTATCATGAAACTCTTGTTTTTGGCCATTTCAACCATCATTGGCTTGTGGCACTAAATTTTCTATAAGTAATATCGTCATGGTTGTGCAGACGTTAACAAGGAACCTTATCATCAAATTTGGCATTTTGCATGTTGTGTTTGAGTATGCATGCATTATAATATATAAAGATTTATGCTATATACAAAATGCTCTCGGGATGCTTCATTCTTGAAGTTTTTTGGGAAATGGCATTGTAGGTGCTCTTGCTTCTGCCCTGGGTTTCGCTTTGTGCTCTGGCAACACTAGCCCAAATGCAAAATAACTTGTTTTAAAAATATTTTGCAACTTGAGCGTGTCTCATCTCTTTGACTCTAAATATTATAGTCTTTGTTATTGTATGGGCTTTTCTCCTTGTCTTGAGATGGTATTTTATATATTGTCATTTAGCCTTGATTAAGTAGATGATGCACTCAAATAGGTCACTAGTAATTTAACCAATTAACGAAATTTCAATTTTTTTGGAACTGAATGTATTTTCGTGGATCTTCAACGGGTTATTCATGTAGGTGGTAATGTCTTTCTAGAGATGATTTTATTGGCATAAACCTTGTACATGATGATCATCTTGGTATTAAGAAAATCTTGCTTTGAGTTCAAACAAACTGATAATAAGTATTGTTTACCTTCTATGACAGTGATTGTAGAAGACACCCTCAACACAATTATTATGTATGAATATTCTTGTTCAATGTGATTACTTCCATTAAGTTTAATAGGATGTTGAAATTAGAAGGTTCATTGTTCACTTGTTCTTGATATTAGAGTAGTTTTATGGGGTCTAGGAATTTAAAAACGAGAGAAATGTTATCATGAATGAACTTAGGAGTGGTATTACTATCTGGAAAGATGTATATATAATGTTTTGTATTTTATGCATTGCTTCTTTTTTTAACATTCGTTCCATGGAACCATATTACAATTTCTAGTTTTCTACATTAAAGCTAGTTACTTAGCTAATATGTATTGTTTTGTAGGGACGAATGGTTGAAATATATGGGCCCGAGGCATCAGGAAAAACAACCCTTGGTCTTCATACCATAGCTGAAGCTCAAAGGAATGGAGGTACTGCACTTATTTGTTATTTAAGGTCCTCAAGGATGTTTTAGTTATGTCAAAGCTTTTGAAGTTTTTGATCTTTTTGGAAGGCAATATTAACTTTGATGAAAAAAATTAGGCCACAAATATCTATTTCTACATGTAGACTCTAGAGTATGGACTAGTTTGTATATTTGGATTTTGAACGTGTATGGAATGTAGAAATACATCAAAGATAGGGGATTATAACTAATATATCATCCTTTTAGTAAGAAAAAAACTTTTAATTTAGAGGTGAAAAAGATTGAGCCAAGGCCAATACGTATATCAAGAATAATTTCTCTCAATATAGTATTTTAAATTTATAAGCCTTCAAATGCATTTCTCAACATGATCTCATAAAATGTTTTTATCATCTTTTAATATGCATGTCTTGGTGCAATTTTTGAGTCTTAAAATTTCCCCTTGCAATCAACATACTCTTTTAAATGAGTATTCTTTCTAATGCCTTTATTAATAGTAAGCCTTATAAAAGGGGTGGCAGGTGCCGGGGGATCATCCTTGGTCCCTGTGGGAAGCAAGAACTAACTTATGAATGGGGTCTAGGGACAACCACAAACACAGGTAGAGGCGTATGCTCTCCGCTAGGGACTCCTATCTATAAATGGGACTAGAGCAAAGGCCTTGGTTGTTATTGGAGATTCATCTATAATTATCAAACTTATGAACAACAAGAAAGTCTTGTTTGATAGTCAGCTAGCTTGCCTCATTGCTAGAATAAAAAAGGAGACTCTTCAGTGTAAGGATATAACTTTTTCCAAGTCTTGAGGGCTCTAAATCATCAAGCAGACACCCTTGCCAACAGGGCCGCAAGATTGAACAAGGGAATCTTGAGGAAAAATTGGGGAATTTCTTTCCAAGCTATCCCCTAGGTTCATGATCAATGTCAATTTATGCATGGCGCCGCATTTCAATCCCATTAAACCACATATGTCTACTCAATAAAGCGGTTGTAGTATAACTAGATGGAAATGAGATGCAAAGCGTATCACCCTTACAACATCCCCACACATGCCAGCCTTAATATGTTATTGACAATTTGAAGCTTGTAGAGATATTATGCATGAGAAAGGTGGGATTATGGCTCAGAGGGTAGGTGCGACATCCGGTGAGGAGAATTGTTGGTAGTTGGCTTCGGTTTTGCTGGAAAATCAGGTAAGCCCTCCCATTAAAACCTTGTTGGCGTCTCCGGTGTTTTAACAGTGGTATTGGATCAGTCTTTGGTGGTTTCTATCTTGGTGCTTGTTTGGAACTCTGTTAGCTTTGCTCTTTCTTGGTGCTTGTTTGGTGGTTTCTATCCTGGTACATCGGTGCTTGTTTGGAGCTCTATTAGCTCTGGCTTCTTGCTCTTGGTTCTCAGCATTGGAATTAGGGGTCTCGGTTTTCTGTTCCTTTTGATTTCGATCAGATTCCTGTTGAGGGATGTTTTGAACTTCAATTTCTGGGTAATGAGTGAATCTAAGGAGGGACACCCAGATTGGCCCCCCGTGACCACTCCGTGTTTGTTTCTTTCTCGTGTGTGCTATGTTATTTCATGTCTGCTGTGTATTTCCTTGTTGGGTTGGCATGTCAACTTGTTGGGTGTTTGCTGTACTTGATGTTTGGAAAGACCAGACTCGTTCTTTTGGAATCCTTCCTTTGGGTGAATATTGTGGACTTTCTGTTTGAGCAACCGTGGGAGATTTGGGATATGGATGACAAGTAATTCAGGAAATACACAGAGTTTTGCATAGGCATGAGGATTTCATCAACAGTAACAGGATGTCCATATTCTTGGTGACAACCAAGGTACATGAGAATGAACGTCAATGCATTTCCCAAAGTACAGTGGTCATGGACACCCTTGTGTAGCAAAAAAGGCAAATCCAAGTTTTGGAAGTTAAATGTTTAATGTTAATAAATATGGTCTGTAACTTTGAAAAGGGCTCCCACTCAGCTACCTTAAACTACAAAATGTCAGTGATTTTTTCCCTTGATGACCCCAAGGAAGAGGAAACAAMTCATCAAATGATTGAAGGCAAGGACTTGGGCAATCAGTAATCACAATCCACRAATATCGCTCAAGATGAGGCACTCAACAAACATGTTTTTCATTATATTTCATATGTTATGTAGAACAATATTGATATTTGGTTTCTTTTTTATAGTCTATASGAGCAAAATCTTTTTGAAATCTTCTGTGAAGGATGATTTGGAYTTTTTTGCACCTGACACATACTGCTTGATAGTTATGTTGGTTTTTGCTAAGAGACAACATCCTTTTTGTATTACTACGCTGTCCAGYTCGACTGCAATCTATTTCTAATACAAATATTACGTGTTTTTGTCTAAAAAATAGTAAACCTTGTAAAATCTTTTCCCATCCATTGAAATACATCCTTTAATGCAATTGTTGAGGGATTTAATGGTGTGTTCTTAAGTTGTCTAAGAATAGTCTTTTGAGGTCTTTGTTAACACCCAAGATTTCACTTCCTGAAATCTTGGTGTTAACTTTGAGATTAACATTTCACTTACATAAGCTTGGCATAAGTGTGTTGGTGCTTAGAGATATTCATTATAATTCAGTTCAAGATGGTGCTTTTTGTATGAGCTCAGATTAGTGCTTCGTCAGTGCTTATCCTTTAGGGTAATTTTTGATGACATGCATGTCATGTATCGACACTGCTATTTTTAGCACATGCACATGTAACCCATGCACGAGAGTGTTGGATGCAGTTGTTGAGGGATTTAATGATGTGTTCTTAAGTTGTTGTCTAAGAATATTCTTTCGAGGTCTTTGTTAACACTCAAGATTTCACTTCCTGAAATCTTGGTGTTAACTTCGAGATTAACATTTCACTTACATCAGCTTGGCATAAGTGTGTTGGTGCTTAAAGATTTTCATTATAATTCAGTTTAAGATGGTGATTTTTGTATGAGCTCAGATTAGTGCTTTGTCTGTGCTTATCCTTTAGGGTGATTGTTCATGACATGCCTGTCGTGTATCAACATTGCTATTTTTAGCATAGGCACATGTAGTCCATGCATGGGAGTGCTGGTGCTTCATTTGTGGTGCATGGTTGCATGAAAGGCTTTCAATGAACTTTTTAGGTGCATGCTTATTTTCATGCATGGCATTTAATGTATATCTTGTTTGCTTGTGAGGTCACATGTGGAGTATTAGGAGAACACTTGATTTGCATGCATAACTTCATGACATATTGCTATTTTTGGCACCACTAAAAATAGTTGTGCCTTTTTTGGGATCACTTTATTTTCAATAGGTGCTATATTTAGTAGCAATAGGTGCATGCATGCGTGTGTGGAAGTTCTATTTTTTGTAGATGAAGACGCTTTTTCTACCTCAAGAGTGCATTTCTAGTTTGAAAAAGGGTGCTTATGTGAGTGATGAGTTGGTAGGGTGAATTAGAGTGTGACCAAACCCTAGATCAACGCCTTAGTGCAGGATAGTTGTGGTGTATTTCAAATTGACTATGTCATTATTCTTTGCTTGCCACATCAATGACATACAATTGGATGGTTAGAGATGACCATGTACTTTTGTTGACTTTTATGAGGTCTTTTATTACTAGAGGAGAGGGCTTACTTGAGTGTCTGAGTGTGTTTTCTCAAAGTCAAACGGTTTCTATTTTAGCCATAGTGAAGGTGCTTCACTCTTGATCCTTGTCGATCCAGAGATATTCTTCTTGCAAGACACTTCATTGAGGGATTATCTTTGGTGCATGTAGAGTTTAATTTTGGTACCTAACTTTAGACTTGAGAATAATTTCAACCATCATATTGTAAGCTAAGTTGGGTGCCTTGCTTGAGGATATGTTTGACATTAGTTGTTGGTGATTTGCCCTGAAGATAAGAGATTCACATGAGATGTATTTTTTAAAACATATGTTCGTTTATAATTTTCAATAAGATAGACACCCCTTTTATGGATAAGATCCACATACATTTGGGTTCTATCTTCAAAATTTGTGGATAATGTGGGTGTTCTATGCAGAGCCAAGTTGGGTGCTTTAGTTAATCTTTTTAGGGGTGTATTAATGACACTTACCTCTTGTATAAAGCCTTGCATGGCATGATATATTTAGATGTGGTTTTATTTCAGAAAAAACAAACCATGAATAACTCATTTCTCAAGTATAAAAATATCTAGTTTTTTCAAAATCATGCTTTGGTTGGCAATTGCTTCTCTGATTTTTTGGTGCATGAGTCATTTATTTTCTCATTTCCATTTTCATAGTTTATTTGACTTCGTTGCTATTCAACAAGCTAAAATCGAAGATATACAAAGATTGGCTAGATACTAGGCTTCCTCATATTGTTCCGTCTTAAAGAGGTTTAATTGGTGGAGCGTAGGTTAGATTTAATGAAATTCATCGATTCTACTTGCACTATGGTATCTATGTCTTTGATCCTTTCATCATTGCCATTATGAGGTTCTATGAGATAGTTGGCCTATTTTGGATTGCCCAAGGATTCTCCCACTCTATTTGGAGTACTGTTGGAGTCAATTAGGGATGTTGTCTCTTGTTGAGTCTCTTTGTTATGTACATAGATGAGGTTGAGGAATTTCTTCGGCAACATACCCATGCTGATGATGATTGTGTTGTTACTTGATAGCTTGATAGCCATACCACCTTTCGTTGATCATGTAGTCCTACTCTTATTCTCTTAACGATTTACAAAGACAACTAGATGCACTTGCTTGCATCTACAACCTTTGCTTGTTGGTAGTTAACCTTAATGATACCAAGTTTATGATCTTTGTTGAAATTAGTGCATGATACCAAGTTTATGATCTTTGTTGAAATTAGTGCAGCTGCAAGAGCCATTTTCTGGGAGGATGGCATAAGACCCTAGCTGAGATCTAGGGCCCCCAGTACACTCTTGGGGTTCTTGGTTTGAGACCAAGTAGTGAGGGTCCCCAATGTATTACTGGGGTTCGTGGTCAATGACCAAGCAGTAAGTCCCTAGATGTGTTCCAGGGAATCCTTGCTCGGTGCTTGGATTAATCCTTGGATGTGTTCCTTGGTGGTTGATGATGTAAGTCCCTAGATGTGTTCTAGGGCCCCTGGATGTGTTCCAGGGAATCCTTGCTTAAACACTTGGGTTGATCCTTGGTCTTGTACCTTGGTGGATGAAAAGACCCAAGATGTGTTCTCGGGCCCTTGGATGTGTTCTGGGGTATTCTGGTCTTGGACGAGGTAGTTCTTGGTTGTGTACCAAGATGTGATGATGTGTGATCTTCTTCCTCTCTCCCAAGATGGTCCATGAGACCTAGGAGCAACCACGAAGATTGACATGACCACATCATGGATGTTTCCTCTGATGCAGTGATGATAAAAGTTTATAAGCTATCATGAGACTTATGTGGACATGTCTGCCATTGAAGAGGATCCCCTTGACCTTGTCTTGAAGACCCCCCCTTGCTTGATTTCGTTTCCCTTCTTGTTTGATGTAGTGTTGGGTTTTTATAAGTCACTTTGACTTATTTGACTTTTTAATTAATATTTTTTATTAATTAAAAGTGTCTGTTTTTAGATTTCTGTGGTGAGTATTTTCGAAGTTGTTTGCCGGATAATCCACAGTTGGTGTCATTTTTGTCGACGTTTCGAATCCAAATCGGGATTCATCATCAGGACTAATCGTCAATTGATAGCTTGCTGATCTCGGTCAATTAATAGTTATTGTGCAGGATGTTTTTGAGATTTTAACCTAGGTCGGCTGTCTAAAAACCTACATAAATTAATTTATTTAATTTTGTTTATATTTTTTAAACTAATTGGTAATATAGTAATATAATAAATCATAACTTGTTACTAAGCTTGTAAAGTTATTTAATTATATATATAAGTAAAAATAAGTTTTTAGTGTTTCTAATTTAAGTGAATTATATTTATATTTATAAACATAAATTAAACATTTAATTAATTGAATTAA
>JZKD02S0115628.1:13043-24374 GCA_000966675.3 Picea glauca | reverse complement strand
AATTTTTAACTAGACATAAACATTTTGCTCATACATACATTAATGTGGAAGACACAATAACACATACAAATTAATAGATTATTTACATTCTGCTATCACACAACATATACAGGAAATACTCATCATTATACCATGTACGGATACACAACATGTAAATGAACATATGATCAGTAATTATCTTTTAATTGAAGTACACCAACTGTGTGAAAACCTTCCACAAACATCCCATCCTTAGAAAATGATGCTCATCACTCTTAGCAGTGGGTCACCCTCGAGTTGGGACTAAGCACCGTCGGGAAAGGGATTCCTAGGCTAGGTAGGGACAACATGAAGTTGCACGGTACAACAAGAAGGATTTCCTCCAAGGAGCCACTTACGCCCACAACTCACAGATTCTCATTCACCACATGTTTTTCCCACCCCATCAATGTACACCTTCATTGATAGTCCATTGGCTTCTACACCTCCCTTTATGGGGTTTCAACAATAGGTCGGATCAGGAATTATCAGATCTTTGTAGCTTCTACTGGAATCCATCTAGGAGAGCTCACCTCCTCATCACACTCTCTCGCTTGGAGAGAGTTTATCACAATCTTGAAAACCTGTTTCTTCTATCCACAGGCCTGACAACCTGCTTCTTCACTCCCACTCCCCAAAACATGGTCATGGTGATGGCAACAACAGAAACTAGGCATGGGGAACGGTAATGGGGACAAAATGAAGGAAACCCTATGTGTTATATTGTTTTCATGTGTAGTAGTTTATGCTTTGTGTTGGGAATGCAGGGAGGTTTGAGGGGGGTTGTAGGGGGGTGAATTCCCCCCACACGGAGGCTCAAGGGCAGCTCCCCCGAGAAAGAACTTTCTGCCTCTGGAAATGTGTCACATATTTAGGTGGTTTTTCGGTACATGGTTTCTTTTTGGATGGTTTTCTATTTATGGTTAAGGAATTAGGGTTGTTGATTAATCTAGTTCATTGGGTTAGGGTTTTGGATGTCGCCAACTCCTATATGTATATTGTATTATAAAAAATGTAACACTATGAATGAATATAGAATATGTTGGTTTTCCCATTTTGGGTTTCCAGGGGAAAACTCTCTGTGTAATGTTTGTATTTTCCATTGCATCTTTTATGTTCTTTTACTGAAAATATGTTTGCAGTAAATAGTGTACAAGGTTGAAATATACATTTGGTATCAAATAGGTTTTGGCATCAATGGGACACTTTTATGGTCAAGGGTTTGGCTCAGGACTGTGATAATCCTTGTTACAGTGGGAGATCTGTGGTATTGATTTTTCAGGTGAAAATAAATGGAAAGCAATTCAAAGATGGAGATCGAGAAGTTTAATGGGAAAATTTTTGATCTATGGAAGATCTGTTGGTGGATATATATTAGTGCATCGTGGTAGATCCAGGTAATGCACCTATAGGAACTTCAGTAGATGAATGGAAAAAGTTGCATCAAAAGGGAAAGAGCACAATTTGACTACCTCTCTCATATTCAGTATTATTGAATGTGTCATAGGAAGCTACATCCAAGGATTTATGGGATAAGTTGGGGAATTTGTATCAGTCTAAGTCCCTAGTAAATAAACTATTCCTGAGAAATAATTTGTATAACCCGAGGATGAGAGATGGAGACTCAGTGGTAGATCATTTGAACGCATTCAATACTTTGGTAAGTCAATTAGTATCTATTGAGATTAAAATTTCATATGAAGATAAATGTATTAGTTTATTGTGTTCTTTACCAGACTCGTGGAATAGTCTAGTTGTAGCCATAGGTAGTAATACAACTTCCTTGAAGTTTGATGAAGTGGTATCATCTTTTTTGTTGGGGGAGATGAGATGGAAGGATATGGAAGGATAGAGCACAAACACACTATTTGCAAGAGGACGTTCCCAGGAAAGAATTAGATCTAAGTTCTCAAGTGCAATATATAAGTCTAAGGGTAGATCTAAATCTCCTAGAAAGTTTGTAAAGGTATGTTGGATATGTGGAAAAGAAGGTCACTACAAGAAGCAATGTAGATCCAAAGTTTAGAAAAAGAAGGGATCTAAAGAATCTCCTTCTATAGAAGAAAATACCTCCAAGGAAGAATAAGGGGATGTGTACTTGGCTTCTTCAAGCACACATGTAGATCATGAGGAATGGTTGGTTGACTCAGGTGAATCCTTTCATGTGACTCCCCATAGGGAGTTGTTATGTGAATATGAAATGTATGATGGATGAAATGTTTTCCTAGGTGATGCCTCAACAGCCAGAATCATAGGTCGAAGAAAAGTCAATTTGAGGCTCATAGATGGAAGGATTAGAACACTCTCTAGTGTTTTGCACATCCTAGGTTTGGCCATAAATTTTATTTTTGTAAGCAAAAGGGATGATGCAGGGGTAAATACAATATTTGAAAAGGAAACTTCCAGGATGGTTCAAGGAGCAATGGTGTTTTTGATAGGAGTTTGGTTTGGAACTTTGTATAAGCTACAAGGAAGCACTATTAGTGATGGGTGTAATAGTTCCATTGTTCTTGATATTGGAGTTGAAGAATAAATAACTTCTACAGTCTCTAGAGAAAATGCTATGTTGTGGCATCAGAGACTGGGTGATATCGAAGATAAGGGTCTCTGACTACTACATGGTAAAGGTATGGTTGAAGGTACGTCTAAATCCTCTCTGGATTTTGATTTCTGTGAACATTGTGTATATGGGAAGAAGAATAGAGTAAGATTCCCTTTTGATGCAATGAGGGAAGAAGGAATTTTACATCTAGGTCACAGTGATGTTTTTGGACCTATACTGATCCCATCATTGGGAAAATCTGTGTACTATGCCTCATTTATAGATGACTTCTTGAGGAATACTTGGATATATTTCCTTAGGAAGAAATATAAAGTCTTTTATAGGTTTAAAGTGTTTAACACTCTTGTTGAGAATCAAACAAAGAAAATAATTAAGGTGTTGAAGACAGATGATGCTAGAGAGTTCTGTGGGAATGAATTTTAAGAATTATGTAAGAAGTGTGGTATCATGAGGCAGCAGACTACTCCATATACACCTCAGCATAATGGAGTTGCAGAAAGGATGAACATGATGCTGATCGAAAAAGAAATTTGCATTCTCAATGGTGTCGGGTTAGGGAAATAATTTTGGGTAGAGGCAATGGGTAATGCATGTTACGTGGTCAACGGATCACCCTCACCAATGTTGGATGACAATACTCCACAATATGTATGGATTGGTAAGGAACCTTCTCTCACACATCTCAAGATATTTGGATGTGATGCATATGTTCATGTTCCAAAGGAAAATAGGAGTAAGCTAGAGAAGAAGGCCAAAAAGTGTATCTTTATTGGATATAAATATTGTCTCAAAGGTTATAAGATTTGGAACCCAAAAGCTAAGAAGGTAGTGTATAGCCGAGATGTGTTGTTTAGAGAAATGAAGGATGTTGTTAAACAGGAATTCCTACCAAGTAAGGAAGAACCAAAGAAAATAGAGTTTGATTTAAAGGATCATGAGTCAGACTCTATAGAAGAACAAGAATCAGAAGAACAATATCCTCATACTCCAATATTGAGGAGATCAGTTCGAGAAAGAAGGCTACCAGAAAGGTATACTCCAGCTGATTTCCATTCAAATTTTTCTTTGTCTATTACTAATGATGATCCTAGAACTCTCAGGGAGGAAATGGATACAGAGGATGGAAATATCTAGAAAAGGGCCATGGTTGAAGAAATGGCATCTTTGGATAAGAATGAGGCTTGGTATCTAGTGGAGTTTATGACTGGAAGAAATCCCATTGGAATCAAATGGGTATTTAAAAAGAAGTTGAATGCAGAAGGAAACATGGAGAAATAAAAAGCTCGGTTAGTAGAAAAGGGTTATTCCCAAGTTGAGGGAATTGATTTTGGTGAGATTTTTTCTCCTGTTGCCAAGTTAACCTCTATAAGATTTATGTTATTTGTTGTTGCTGCATTTGATTTTTAAGTAGAACAAATGGATGTGAAGATAACATTCTTACATGGGGATCTGGAAGAATAAATCTGTATGAAGAAAACAGAAGGTTATGTTGTGAAGAGAAAGAAGGAGTTGGTATGCAAGATGAAAAATTCCTTGTATGGTTTAAAACAATCACCAAGGATGTGGTATCAAAAATTTGATACTTATATGTTGGGACTTGGCTTCACAAAAAGCAAAGAGGATCAAGTGTGTGTATTTTAAATTAATTGGTGATCATTTGATCTATTTGGTATTGTATGTGGATGACATTTTGTTGATAGGAGACAACAAGGAGATTATCTAGGATGTGAAAACTCAGTTGTCCTCTAAATTTGACATGAAGGATCTCAGTGCTTCAAATTTAATTTTGGGCATGGAAATTAAAAGAGATCAGAAAAAGAGGAAACTCTAGTTAAATCAAAGAAAATATGTCGAGACAATATTTCAAAGGTTTAATATGCAGGAATGTAAACCGGTCAAGGCTCCTATTCCTATTGGTGTAAAGTTATATGTGGATCAGTGTCCCAAGACATAATAGGAGGAGGACATGTCTCATGTTCCATATGCGAGCGAAATTGTTAGTTTTATGTGTGCAGTGCTATATACTTTATTGGACATTGCACATGCATTGGGGGTTTTGAGCAAGTATATGTCAAAACCAGGGAAGGAGCATTGGACAACAGTAAAAATGGTTTTCGGGTATTTGCATGGCACTGCTAGCTATGTATTGCACTACGAAGGAAGACCAGGATTTGACAAAGTGGTGGATATAAATGGATTTGTGGATGCATACTAGAATGGAGATATGGATCGTAGGAGATATACAAGTGGGTATGTGTTTAACCTGTTTGGAGGAGCAATAAGTTGGATGAGCAAAAGACAAGATGTAGTGGCACTTTCAACTAAAGAAGTTGAATACATTGTAGCCACTCATGCAAGTAAGGAATAAATATGGTTACAAAGATTTTGTTCAGTTATTGGGTTGGTAGAACAAGTCTTAAGGATAGATTGTGACAGTCAGAGTGCAATTTTTCTGGTTAAGAACCCAACTTATCATTCAAAGAAAAAGCATATTGATATTCAATATCACTTTTTGAGAGACATGGTTGAAGAAAAGAAATTATTGTTGATGAAGGTGGACACTTCGAAGAATGTTGCAGATTCATTAACAAAATTTGTGAGCATTGAGAATTTCTCTTGGTGTAGAGGATCCATGGGAATTATTTCCCTAGATTGTTTACTATGTAAACCTATAACCCCTTGTATTCTTTGCACGAGTAGTAGTGTCTACGTTGTGCTAGGTGCGCAGAGGGGGTTTGAGGGGCATACGATAGCCCCCCCCCTTCAGGGGTGAGGGTGGGAAAACTCCCCCTGTGCAGGGGTTCGAGGGCAGTGCCCCCAAGAAATGTTTTTCTGCATCGGGAAATGTTTCACATATTTAGGTGGTTTTTCGGCACATGGTTTCTTTGTCGATGGTTTTCTATTTTCAGTTAAGTAATTAGGGTTGTTGACTAATCCAGGTCATTGGGTTAGGGTTTTGGATGTCGTTGGATCCTATATGTATATTTTATTGTGAACATTGNACTTCTGTTCACCACTTTTGTCTGTCCATCCATCTAAGGATGATACAATGAACTAAACAACAATTTAGTTCCCATCTTCTTCCATAAGGTCCTCCAAAAATTCCCTATGAATTTCGTGTCTCGATCTGAAACTATACTTCTCGGCAACCCATGAAGTCGAATGACCTCTTTGAGGAACAAGTTTGCAATGTGAGTTGCGTCACTGGTATTCTGACATGGAATGAAGTGCACCATATTGGAAAATCTATCCACCACCACAAAGATTGAATCAACACCTCTTTGTGTCCTTGGCAACCCCAACACAAAATCCATGCTAATCGCATCCCATGGCCTTTCTGGTATGGGCAATGGTTGATAAAACCCTGCATTCTGCTTCCTCCCTTTTGAATGCTGGAAATTTTTACATATGTCCATGAACTTCTCGACATCTGTTCGCATTCCCAGCCAAAAATATGACTCATTCAGCTTCACGAATGTTTTTTCATGACCGAAATGTCCGGCCAATCCTCCATTATGTTTCTCCTTCAACAAGTTCTCCCTCATGGAGCATTTTGGAATACATAATTGATTGCCTCTAAACAAAAATCCTTCTTGGATCATGTACTCGGCCCACTGGCTTCTATCTCTGAGAACTGGATTCTCAGTTGCTTCATACGCTTCTTTAGAATCTTGATCATCACCGTACATGTTCCTGAGATCACGAAAACCTAACGTTTTGACTTGAAACTCCTGCAACAACAAACACTTCCTGCTCAAAGCATCAACAACTTTGTTAGCAGTACCAGAAATATGTTTAATCACAAAAGTGAAATTCTGCATATACTCAACCCATTTGGCATTTTTCTGATTCAACTTTTCCTGTTGGGTCACAAACTGCAATGCATGATTGTCACTATACAAAACAAATTCCTTGGGTGTCAAGTAATGCCTCCATTTCTTTAATGCCTAGATAAAAACATAGAAATCCTTATCATACGTGGAGTACTTCAATTTCACCTCATTCAACTTCTCGCTGAAATATGCGATTGGCCTGTCTTCTTGACTTAAGACTGCCCCAATTGCAAATCCGCTTGCATCACATTTCACCTGAAATGTCTTCTGGAAATCCGACAACACCAAAACTGGTTGCTCCGTGATCTTCCTCTTCAACAGATTGAAATTTTTTTCATCCTCTGTCATCCAGTGAAAAGATTTATGTTTTTTCTTCACTGTATCCATCATTGCTACGCTGATTCCACTGAAATTCCTGATGAACTTTCAGTATAAACTAGCCAATCTGTGAAAACTTCTCACCTCAAATATATTTTTCGGTGATGGCCAATTCTTAATCACTTCCACCTTGTCTAGATCCATCCTCAACTCATTTGCCGAAATAACAAACCCTAAGTAAATGAGCTCTGTCTTCATGAATGAGGACTCCTTCATATTTATCAACAGCTTCTCCTGCTGTAACCTCCGCATCACTATAGACAAATGCTTCAGATGCTTTGCCACTGTTTTACTGTAAACCAGTATGTCATCCAAATACAGAATGACAAACTTCCCTATGAACTCCTTCAGGACTTCATTCATCAACCTCATGAAGGTACTTGGCGCATTTGTTAAGCCAAACGGCATAACAAGCCATTCATACAAACCCTCGTTTGTTTTGAATGTTGTCTTCCATTCATCACCTTCTCTCATGCGAATCTGATGATATCCACTTTTCAAATCAATCTTTGAAAAATACTTTGCTCTGCTCAAGCAATCCATCAGATCATCCATCCTCGGCAATGGAAATCTGTACCTGATGGTTATCTTATTAATTTCCCTTGAGTCAGTACACATCCTCCAACCTCCGTCTTTCTTCGGATTGAGTACTCTTGGAACAACACATGGACTCAAGCTTTCCCTGACTAAACCTTTGTCCAACAACTCCTGGACTTGCCTTTTAACCTCTTCATTCTCTTGCAGTGTCAATCTGTATGCGGCTTTGTTTGGTAAACTAGCTCCTCGTATGAGATCAATATGATGACTCACACTTCTGATCGGTGGCAACGAACGAGGTAGTTCGTCCACTACTATGTCAGGAAACTCTTCCAGTAGTTCCTAAACTTCTTCTAGTAAATCATCCACTCTGGTGCTAGTCAGNACTTCTGTTCACCACTTTTGTCTGTCCATCCATCTAAGGATGATACAATGAACTAAACAACAATTTAGTTCCCATCTTCTTCCATAAGGTCCTCCAAAAATTCCCTATGAATTTCGTGTCTCGATCTGAAACTATACTTCTCGGCAACCCATGAAGTCGAATGACCTCTTTGAGGAACAAGTTTGCAATGTGAGTTGCGTCACTGGTATTCTGACATGGAATGAAGTGCACCATATTGGAAAATCTATCCACCACCACAAAGATTGAATCAACACCTCTTTGTGTCCTTGGCAACCCCAACACAAAATCCATGCTAATCGCATCCCATGGCCTTTCTGGTATGGGCAATGGTTGATAAAACCCTGCATTCTGCTTCCTCCCTTTTGAATGCTGGAAATTTTTACATATGTCCATGAACTTCTCGACATCTGTTCGCATTCCCAGCCAAAAATATGACTCATTCAGCTTCACGAATGTTTTTTCATGACCGAAATGTCCGGCCAATCCTCCATTATGTTTCTCCTTCAACAAGTTCTCCCTCATGGAGCATTTTGGAATACATAATTGATTGCCTCTAAACAAAAATCCTTCTTGGATCATGTACTCGGCCCACTGGCTTCTATCTCTGAGAACTGGATTCTCAGTTGCTTCATACGCTTCTTTAGAATCTTGATCATCACCGTACATGTTCCTGAGATCACGAAAACCTAACGTTTTGACTTGAAACTCCTGCAACAACAAACACTTCCTGCTCAAAGCATCAACAACTTTGTTAGCAGTACCAGAAATATGTTTAATCACAAAAGTGAAATTCTGCATATACTCAACCCATTTGGCATTTTTCTGATTCAACTTTTCCTGTTGGGTCACAAACTGCAATGCATGATTGTCACTATACAAAACAAATTCCTTGGGTGTCAAGTAATGCCTCCATTTCTTTAATGCCTAGATAAAAACATAGAAATCCTTATCATACGTGGAGTACTTCAATTTCACCTCATTCAACTTCTCGCTGAAATATGCGATTGGCCTGTCTTCTTGACTTAAGACTGCCCCAATTGCAAATCCGCTTGCATCACATTTCACCTGAAATGTCTTCTGGAAATCCGACAACACCAAAACTGGTTGCTCCGTGATCTTCCTCTTCAACAGATTGAAATTTTTTTCATCCTCTGTCATCCAGTGAAAAGATTTATGTTTTTTCTTCACTGTATCCATCATTGCTACGCTGATTCCACTGAAATTCCTGATGAACTTTCAGTATAAACTAGCCAATCTGTGAAAACTTCTCACCTCAAATATATTTTTCGGTGATGGCCAATTCTTAATCACTTCCACCTTGTCTAGATCCATCCTCAACTCATTTGCCGAAATAACAAACCCTAAGTAAATGAGCTCTGTCTTCATGAATGAGGACTCCTTCATATTTATCAACAGCTTCTCCTGCTGTAACCTCCGCATCACTATAGACAAATGCTTCAGATGCTTTGCCACTGTTTTACTGTAAACCAGTATGTCATCCAAATACAGAATGACAAACTTCCCTATGAACTCCTTCAGGACTTCATTCATCAACCTCATGAAGGTACTTGGCGCATTTGTTAAGCCAAACGGCATAACAAGCCATTCATACAAACCCTCGTTTGTTTTGAATGTTGTCTTCCATTCATCACCTTCTCTCATGCGAATCTGATGATATCCGCTTTTCAAATCAATCTTTGAAAAATACTTTGCTCTGCTCAAGAAATCCATCAGATCATCCATCCTCGGCAATGGAAATTTGTACCTGATGGTTATCTTATTAATTTCCCTTGAGTCAGTACACATCCTCCAACCTCTGTCTTTCTTCGGATTGAGTACTGTTGGAACAACACATGGACTCAAGCTTTCCCTGACTAAACCTTTGTCCAACAACTCCTGCACTTGCCTTTTAACCTCTTCATTCTCTTGCAGTGTCAATCTATATGCGGCTTTGTTTGGTAAACTAGCTCCTCGTATGAGATCAATATGATGATTCACACTTCTGATCGGTGGCAACGAACGAGGTAGTTCGTCCACTACTATGTCAGGAAACTCTTCCAGTAGTTCCTAAACTTCTTCTAGTAAATCATCCACTCTGGTGCTAGTCAGAACAATCCTCGGCTTTCTAACCACAAAGAATTGTGGATCCTCCTTCTTCTTAACTTCTGTAAGAAGTTCCTTCCCACTCATGAGAAGTACAATGTTTCTTACCTCTGGCTTCACCTCCTTATCCTTAATTGGAAGCAACATGTGTGTCCTCCCATTCTTCTCTAGGGTGTATGTGTCCATTCGCCCATCATGAATCACATTCTTATCATATTTCCATGGTCTACCCAACAATAGATGACAAACATCCATAGGAATAACATCACACAATATCTTATCATTATATCCACCTATCTTGAATTCAACCAAGCATTCTTTAGTGACAGTTACCTGGTGTCCTTTCTATAGCCACAAAACTCTATATGGGCTTGGATGATCAGTCGTCTCCAGCTCCAGCTTCTCTACCATCTTTGTAGATACGATATTATCCATGCTACCACTGTCTACAATGACCTTGCATACCTTGTCCTTGGTCTTGCAAGCAGTCTGAAAAAGTCTGGTCCTTTGGACTGAATTCTCCACCTCCTTCTCTGGTGTCAAAAGGACTTTTCGCATCATCAATGATCTTCCGCCTTCAGTGTCTTCTACCTCAGCATCCCACCTTTTTGCTTCAGTGATGTGAGCTTCTCCAATGTCCTTCTTTTTATCTGGACACTCGTAAGACTTGTGCCCATTATTTCCACATATGAAGCATGTAATTACTCCACCTCTTCCTCTTCCTGTACCTCTAGTACGAGGAAAAGTTTTGTTGTCAGCATAATCTCCTCTCTGCTCATTATGCTGCCCTCTCTGTTCAACATATGGTCCTCTTTGTGAGGTTCCACCTCTCTCTATTGGAGTCTAAGGTTTATTCCATTCCTCCCTGGGATTATGATACTTATCTTGGGCAACTGATTTTCCTTTGGGCTGACTCTTGCCTCGGCCCCTCTGACTCTTTTTTCAGCCCAGCTTCTCCTCATCTTTCAGAGCCATCTGATAAGCATCTTCTACCATCTAGATGGTTACCATTCTCATCTCATCATGGATATCATATCTTAGACCATTCATGTATATAGCTACCTTTTCATCATCGCTCTCCTGATGACTTGCCCTGATGTTCAGTTTATAGAATTCCTCAGTGTATTCTTTCACTGTCATCAGCTTTTGTCTCAGGTTCTGCATTCTCCTGAACAGATAAATTTGATAATCCATGGGGATGAATTTTGCCTTCATATTTGTCATAATTCGATCCCAACTCTTGATCTTTTGCTTGCCCTTGCAGTGCATGTCAAATTGTAGTTCATCCCACCACAATGATGCATGTCCCTTCAATCTAGTGATAGCATGCTTGACTTTCTTGTCTTCCTTGACATCTTCGTAGTCGAAGTATGTGTCAAGAGCTCTAATCCAGTCTAGAAGCTCCTCTACATCAAAGTTTCCCTCACAAACTAGAATGTCCATCTTTTCTCTTGCACCCATCCTGGCAATAGCTATGATCAAATGCTCGTTTG
>JZKD02S0115617.1:10302-24374 GCA_000966675.3 Picea glauca | reverse complement strand
AAAAAGAAGAGTCAGTTCCCCTACATAATTTTTGGGGAGGACCACCCTACTCATTGGTGTCCAAGGAAGGATGGGATCTATCAATATTTGTCTCATCAAAGGGCCCCCCAAGAGCCCGTTGTCCTAATTCATCCCTTTTCCCCTCAACCTCAACACATGGTTGCAACAAATTTTTCCTATCCGTAAGGGGGCATGGAAGGTACCTCTCAACATGAGGGGTCATCCTCAAATGCTTCCATTTTCGTGTGTGACCAGGTAATCAACTTGTAGACTTGAGCCAAGAACTATGACAATTCCGAGCCTACTCCTATTGTTCATGAATCAACATCTTCTTCCTAGCTTGGTGGCCCTCTTTAGATTGAGAAGACATCCTTTGACACACCGCTTCACCCCTCGAAGGGAATTCTTCGATGCACGACACACAATCCCAATTCATGGGCCACCCACAACTACACTATTTTGAAAGACTTGGCCTAGGCACCATGTGATATGTCTGCACTCGAAGTCCTCCAAAGCTACCCTGTGCAGTGGAAAGCCTTGTTGTTTTCCATAGGTCGGGTTGATCCCTCAGAGTCGAGTTTTATAACCTTTGATTATGATCGGATTCATCATAGGCTTTCCCATCAAATCGCTTTCCAAATGGAAGTGAGATCGATGGGAAACAATATTTTTCGCACTTTGATTGATGAAGGAGCGTCAACTTGTATTATGTCTATGTCCTGTTAGAAGGCCCTCAACTCTTCAAAGCTCAACACATCTGCAACATTGTTGAAATTATTCGATTGACATATGTTCCAACAATATGGGATAATCATTGCCTTACCCATCGAGTTAGGCGGCAAGACTATCTATGTTCCTATGGAGGTTGCCGATACACCTCTTGAGTACAATCTGTTACTCGGGCGGACTTGGTTCTATGAGATGACTGCAATTGTCTCGTCAATATTTAGGGTCTTAAGTTTCCCTCATTAAGAGAAAATAGTGACGATAGATCAACTTATGTTCTGCACCCCAGACCTTGGATCCAATGCAGGGTCTAATGTACCCTTTGTCGGTGATACCCAACAATCTTACATGAATGTTGGTGCGGGGATGTTCAAATAATCTTCACTCATGGGAACATTTTCCCTTCCCCCACCACCTCATATTGCGAACATTGCTCCTATCAACATGATTTCAACATTTACTAGTGGATCCCTTGGGTGGTTCCTCATCCCGAGGACATTGAGTCTTATGGAGATTCTATGCCACTCTCAATGGTTGAGATTGTCAATCTGAAAATCTCGTCAGCATCAACTGATATTGGTTAACACCTCCATCCTCATGTGGAGTGTGATCAACCTATTCTGCCTGTATGGGTTGTGTTGATGGCCAAAATTGACCTTCATCAACATTAAGGAGACCACTTGGTTAGGGCCCCAATTAGACCCTGATCTGTTTGGGATGGTGGTTCCGACTGGTTCTATGGATCTCCAGTTACCTTTGTCCTAAAACTAGCCTAATCTAATCTAAGCTAAGTTATTCATGTATATGTACAAGAATATATGCATAGCCTTCTATCTATTAATGTATGATAATGCTAATTATTATCAAC
Source organism: Picea glauca (assembly GCA_000966675.3). NCBI lineage: Eukaryota > Viridiplantae > Streptophyta > Pinopsida > Pinales > Pinaceae > Picea > Picea glauca. Next base: position 22,780 of record JZKD02S0115617.1, on the reverse strand, counting down.
ATACATAAGGAAAATACTATCTCTCTCGTAGCATGCTTACAAGAAAGAAATCTTTAGGATTGACTGAAATTAGGGCTCAACAATGCCACTTTGGAATTTTCTCGTACGAAAGGAAACTTAAAGAAATGAAATGTAAATCTACTTACTAATATAGAAGAAACAAAAGAAACTAATATAACTTGATACAAAGGAGATAGCTCCCAAATACCAAGTGCATGAATTTAAATAAGATGGGAATTTAACATGATTTTAATGATGAATACCTCGCTACTGAAGTAGTTCTAACAACTGATATTATAAGTAAAATACATGCTTTGTTTGGAGATGAAAGATAAGTCATTGAAACTTGGAAACAATTCACATAATTTCAATGACAATTAAATCTATTTTAAAATGGAAAATTTCCGAGTGAATAGTTACTTAGAAATTTGATTGAATATAAGAGCAAATTGAGAAATTAATAAACATCAGATCTATGTAATCATTGATCTAGATAGCTAATTCAATGAACACAAATTCTCATATTTAACATAAGCCCAAAAACATGGAATAATTGACAAAGATCTACCATTAAATGAATAAGAATTTTGACAAATAATAATATTTGAATACAAATGAAAACTAAACTCTTTACTCTGTTTTACAATGAATCTCCTTTGCAATCCTTCCAAAATCATGAACTCTGACAATGAAGAAAAGAGCTGCAGCATTGCAAGCTATGCTTCAAAGACAAAGAGTAGATTTTGAAAAGAAAACCCCCAACTCTCAGATATGAGTATTCCTCCTTTCCTACAACAAAAATCCTCCTTACAAAAGTGCTAAGAGTCTTCTCTTGCAAAAAGAGGAACCCATTCTCATTGACTGTTCATGTATTTATCTTTTTGGGCGTCTCTGGCCGCAACTTGAAAATATGCTTCTAAAGAACCGTGATGTTCTGCCAAATGGTGCATCTATTTTCAAAAATCCTTGTGATTTAGCGAATTGGGTCCGTTCTGAGAAAAACCCATGTTTTAGATCTCTCAGATTCATCCTACTTTGGTCAGAAATTGAGCCCGAAATTAATGTCTCGTTTCTGATTTCGCCCCAAATATGAGATTTAATTTATGATTTTCAATTGATAAAAATGCTTATTTTCTCCTCTACCACCAAACTCTCTGTAAAATAGCCAAAATAAAAATTAAAACCAATCTAAATTCAAGAGAAGAAACTCAGATTTCTAAAATTATGAAAAACAAATTAACAAATTCAAAAGCAAACTTAGAAATTGATTTATTTTTGGTTGCAAATTCGTAGTTGTAGTTTCTGATGAAGTTTTGACATAGTAAATGACCAAATCTGATCATGCAACCACTCCCAAAATCTTCTCCATGATTTTAGCTTTCAAACGAGCCATCATGGCCCTTATTTGGTTAATTAAATTTCAAGATATGGCTCTCCAAAGATTGAGTTTTAAAATTGATTAATAAAATCAAATCTAATCAAATATTTATTTTATTTTAAATGTATTAAATTGTACATTATATTTTGGGATTGATGATATTTTTCAAATTGAAGAAATTAATTCCATAAAATTTAATAATCATTCAATTCAATTGTTGATAAATTAAAATTAATTAATTGAACCATATTTTAGAATCACATGTTAATTATTGAATGATATAAAATTGTTTCTCATAAAATGGTTTTAGAACAAAGTGAATGTGAGAAATTCACATTAAAACTAATATCAATAATTAACCAAGTTCTTGTGATATAATAATGTCCAATGGAAAACTAATTCAATCATCTAAATGATAAAATATTTGCATGATTATATAAGAAAATAAAACCAAACCAATCATATCGATGGAAATATATCAATGAGAGGAAGATGATGAGAACGTCAAAAGGACAAACAATAAATACAAAACACTAGAGATAGAAAACCAAAACAAATCAAGGTGACATTACCAAAATTAATAAGGGAACCCCTTTAATTTTTTAAGAAAATTATGGGGGGTGTTGTGGCCACAACAATTGGCAACACACGGGGACGAAGCAATTATCTATGGATAATATAATAGGACTAAATTTAATAAAGATCACAATGAAAGATTTAAAAAAATTCTCGCACATGGCATCATTCCTACGGGACCCACATAAAACAAAATCAAAGCAAAATAAGCTTTACAGGATAAAAGTACTTGAATGTCCAATTCCAAAACAATGAATCCAAGAATAGGGAATGATCATTATTTTTATTCTTTTTTTACTATTGGCGAAATGAAAATAGCTAGGAGGATTTAAGGATTAGTATGCATCTATTACCTCTTTTAACTGACATTGCTTCATTGCCAACAGGCTTGTTTAGTACCCTGATGAAGTTGTCTTGAAACCATGGATGCATTGACCTCCTGCCAACGAGCATGTTCAGTACCCCAACGGGTTTGCACACACTTGCCACACATATGTGCTTTCAACTCTCTTACCACCCTCTTGGTTAACATATTTGAAGAATTGCTTTCAGAAATTGGGTGAAGAGAGCGGGGTGGTATGAGAGGTATTCTATTTAAAGAAATAGATACAATACTACATTAAGTTTGACCCCACTAGTCTTCTCTTCATCTACCAAGTAGAATCTTTAATTGTGGAGGGGCATGGGAGGGATTCAAAGTAAAGACTGTCGACAATTCTTTCCTTTATAAAGGTAAAATTATAATACATGAAACATATCATAATGTTCCCCATGGCTAATGGTTAATGTACAAGAAAAGTGAGAACTTGATATGGATGACCTTAAGGTAAATGAAATCCTATTAAAATGGTAGAGTAAGGATTTCTCCATATCATAAAATTCAATAAAAAACAGAACAAATAAAATCATAAATCTTCAATCATTGCAAATGGAGAAAGAAAATGCAAATCCAAAGAAAAATACAAAGAAAAAACCAACTTTGAAAATAAGCTTCAACCAGACAATTTGTGATAGTATATGTCAACAAAAGAGTAAGGATAACATGTTTGTCTCACTTAAGTTGAGATCTTAACAAATTATTACTTGCAAAGTTGAAGTTGATTGGGATTTTTATTTAAACCAAAATACAAAAACTAGGCAATAATGATGATTAAAAGATGAAGATAAATCATATATATCTCGCCTTACAAATGACTTATTTCAAAATTAAGCCTCCATCCTATAGTCCTGCCATGACTTTACATTGAGACTTGTTTTCCTCTCTTTATCTATATTCTGGCCATTTCCTGAGGGGCTTCCTGATTTTATGTTTCCTAATGGTCGTTTATGCATTTTCTACTCATGTCATTTACCCTACCGTTGCATTGTTGCTTGCCTAAATCCTGCTTACCGCTACTGTAGTAGTCTTTGACCATCTACCTCTTGCATTATTTGGTCTTTGTTTTGCATCCACTATCCCATGGAGAGAATATATGTTAAGAGTGGATCTCACTTGCCAGTACCAGTTGCATTCATTTTGCTTAGGTTAGTTCCATTCACTTAGAACATAGGAGCATGTTGTTAAGCCACTCATTCTCTCCAGTCAAGTACACTTTTATCTTCTTCTTTTTTTCAGACTCGTAAAAGGACACAAAAAGACACTATTGAGTACACTTTTATCTCTCTTTTCAGACTCGTTAAAGGACATGAAAAGACACTATCGATTAAGCATTTACATCTTTTTTGGACTCGTTAAAAGACACGAAAAATACACCTAACAAGTATACTTTTATCTNAAAAAGAAGAGTCAGTTCCCCTACATAATTTTTGGGGAGGACCACCCTACTCATTGGTGTCCAAGGAAGGATGGGATCTATCAATATTTGTCTCATCAAAGGGCCCCCCAAGAGCCCGTTGTCCTAATTCATCCCTTTTCCCCTCAACCTCAACACATGGTTGCAACAAATTTTTCCTATCCGTAAGGGGGCATGGAAGGTACCTCTCAACATGAGGGGTCATCCTCAAATGCTTCCATTTTCGTGTGTGACCAGGTAATCAACTTGTAGACTTGAGCCAAGAACTATGACAATTCCGAGCCTACTCCTATTGTTCATGAATCAACATCTTCTTCCTAGCTTGGTGGCCCTCTTTAGATTGAGAAGACATCCTTTGACACACCGCTTCACCCCTCGAAGGGAATTCTTCGATGCACGACACACAATCCCAATTCATGGGCCACCCACAACTACACTATTTTGAAAGACTTGGCCTAGGCACCATGTGATATGTCTGCACTCGAAGTCCTCCAAAGCTACCCTGTGCAGTGGAAAGCCTTGTTGTTTTCCATAGGTCGGGTTGATCCCTCAGAGTCGAGTTTTATAACCTTTGATTATGATCGGATTCATCATAGGCTTTCCCATCAAATCGCTTTCCAAATGGAAGTGAGATCGATGGGAAACAATATTTTTCGCACTTTGATTGATGAAGGAGCGTCAACTTGTATTATGTCTATGTCCTGTTAGAAGGCCCTCAACTCTTCAAAGCTCAACACATCTGCAACATTGTTGAAATTATTCGATTGACATATGTTCCAACAATATGGGATAATCATTGCCTTACCCATCGAGTTAGGCGGCAAGACTATCTATGTTCCTATGGAGGTTGCCGATACACCTCTTGAGTACAATCTGTTACTCGGGCGGACTTGGTTCTATGAGATGACTGCAATTGTCTCGTCAATATTTAGGGTCTTAAGTTTCCCTCATTAAGAGAAAATAGTGACGATAGATCAACTTATGTTCTGCACCCCAGACCTTGGATCCAATGCAGGGTCTAATGTACCCTTTGTCGGTGATACCCAACAATCTTACATGAATGTTGGTGCGGGGATGTTCAAATAATCTTCACTCATGGGAACATTTTCCCTTCCCCCACCACCTCATATTGCGAACATTGCTCCTATCAACATGATTTCAACATTTACTAGTGGATCCCTTGGGTGGTTCCTCATCCCGAGGACATTGAGTCTTATGGAGATTCTATGCCACTCTCAATGGTTGAGATTGTCAATCTGAAAATCTCGTCAGCATCAACTGATATTGGTTAACACCTCCATCCTCATGTGGAGTGTGATCAACCTATTCTGCCTGTATGGGTTGTGTTGATGGCCAAAATTGACCTTCATCAACATTAAGGAGACCACTTGGTTAGGGCCCCAATTAGACCCTGATCTGTTTGGGATGGTGGTTCCGACTGGTTCTATGGATCTCCAGTTACCTTTGTCCTAAAACTAGCCTAATCTAATCTAAGCTAAGTTATTCATGTATATGTACAAGAATATATGCATAGCCTTCTATCTATTAATGTATGATAATGCTAATTATTATCAACATACATAAGGAAAATACTATCTCTCTCGTAGCATGCTTACAAGAAAGAAATCTTTAGGATTGACTGAAATTAGGGCTCAACAATGCCACTTTGGAATTTTCTCGTACGAAAGGAAACTTAAAGAAATGAAATGTAAATCTACTTACTAATATAGAAGAAACAAAAGAAACTAATATAACTTGATACAAAGGAGATAGCTCCCAAATACCAAGTGCATGAATTTAAATAAGATGGGAATTTAACATGATTTTAATGATGAATACCTCGCTACTGAAGTAGTTCTAACAACTGATATTATAAGTAAAATACATGCTTTGTTTGGAGATGAAAGATAAGTCATTGAAACTTGGAAACAATTCACATAATTTCAATGACAATTAAATCTATTTTAAAATGGAAAATTTCCGAGTGAATAGTTACTTAGAAATTTGATTGAATATAAGAGCAAATTGAGAAATTAATAAACATCAGATCTATGTAATCATTGATCTAGATAGCTAATTCAATGAACACAAATTCTCATATTTAACATAAGCCCAAAAACATGGAATAATTGACAAAGATCTACCATTAAATGAATAAGAATTTTGACAAATAATAATATTTGAATACAAATGAAAACTAAACTCTTTACTCTGTTTTACAATGAATCTCCTTTGCAATCCTTCCAAAATCATGAACTCTGACAATGAAGAAAAGAGCTGCAGCATTGCAAGCTATGCTTCAAAGACAAAGAGTAGATTTTGAAAAGAAAACCCCCAACTCTCAGATATGAGTATTCCTCCTTTCCTACAACAAAAATCCTCCTTACAAAAGTGCTAAGAGTCTTCTCTTGCAAAAAGAGGAACCCATTCTCATTGACTGTTCATGTATTTATCTTTTTGGGCGTCTCTGGCCGCAACTTGAAAATATGCTTCTAAAGAACCGTGATGTTCTGCCAAATGGTGCATCTATTTTCAAAAATCCTTGTGATTTAGCGAATTGGGTCCGTTCTGAGAAAAACCCATGTTTTAGATCTCTCAGATTCATCCTACTTTGGTCAGAAATTGAGCCCGAAATTAATGTCTCGTTTCTGATTTCGCCCCAAATATGAGATTTAATTTATGATTTTCAATTGATAAAAATGCTTATTTTCTCCTCTACCACCAAACTCTCTGTAAAATAGCCAAAATAAAAATTAAAACCAATCTAAATTCAAGAGAAGAAACTCAGATTTCTAAAATTATGAAAAACAAATTAACAAATTCAAAAGCAAACTTAGAAATTGATTTATTTTTGGTTGCAAATTCGTAGTTGTAGTTTCTGATGAAGTTTTGACATAGTAAATGACCAAATCTGATCATGCAACCACTCCCAAAATCTTCTCCATGATTTTAGCTTTCAAACGAGCCATCATGGCCCTTATTTGGTTAATTAAATTTCAAGATATGGCTCTCCAAAGATTGAGTTTTAAAATTGATTAATAAAATCAAATCTAATCAAATATTTATTTTATTTTAAATGTATTAAATTGTACATTATATTTTGGGATTGATGATATTTTTCAAATTGAAGAAATTAATTCCATAAAATTTAATAATCATTCAATTCAATTGTTGATAAATTAAAATTAATTAATTGAACCATATTTTAGAATCACATGTTAATTATTGAATGATATAAAATTGTTTCTCATAAAATGGTTTTAGAACAAAGTGAATGTGAGAAATTCACATTAAAACTAATATCAATAATTAACCAAGTTCTTGTGATATAATAATGTCCAATGGAAAACTAATTCAATCATCTAAATGATAAAATATTTGCATGATTATATAAGAAAATAAAACCAAACCAATCATATCGATGGAAATATATCAATGAGAGGAAGATGATGAGAACGTCAAAAGGACAAACAATAAATACAAAACACTAGAGATAGAAAACCAAAACAAATCAAGGTGACATTACCAAAATTAATAAGGGAACCCCTTTAATTTTTTAAGAAAATTATGGGGGGTGTTGTGGCCACAACAATTGGCAACACACGGGGACGAAGCAATTATCTATGGATAATATAATAGGACTAAATTTAATAAAGATCACAATGAAAGATTTAAAAAAATTCTCGCACATGGCATCATTCCTACGGGACCCACATAAAACAAAATCAAAGCAAAATAAGCTTTACAGGATAAAAGTACTTGAATGTCCAATTCCAAAACAATGAATCCAAGAATAGGGAATGATCATTATTTTTATTCTTTTTTTACTATTGGCGAAATGAAAATAGCTAGGAGGATTTAAGGATTAGTATGCATCTATTACCTCTTTTAACTGACATTGCTTCATTGCCAACAGGCTTGTTTAGTACCCTGATGAAGTTGTCTTGAAACCATGGATGCATTGACCTCCTGCCAACGAGCATGTTCAGTACCCCAACGGGTTTGCACACACTTGCCACACATATGTGCTTTCAACTCTCTTACCACCCTCTTGGTTAACATATTTGAAGAATTGCTTTCAGAAATTGGGTGAAGAGAGCGGGGTGGTATGAGAGGTATTCTATTTAAAGAAATAGATACAATACTACATTAAGTTTGACCCCACTAGTCTTCTCTTCATCTACCAAGTAGAATCTTTAATTGTGGAGGGGCATGGGAGGGATTCAAAGTAAAGACTGTCGACAATTCTTTCCTTTATAAAGGTAAAATTATAATACATGAAACATATCATAATGTTCCCCATGGCTAATGGTTAATGTACAAGAAAAGTGAGAACTTGATATGGATGACCTTAAGGTAAATGAAATCCTATTAAAATGGTAGAGTAAGGATTTCTCCATATCATAAAATTCAATAAAAAACAGAACAAATAAAATCATAAATCTTCAATCATTGCAAATGGAGAAAGAAAATGCAAATCCAAAGAAAAATACAAAGAAAAAACCAACTTTGAAAATAAGCTTCAACCAGACAATTTGTGATAGTATATGTCAACAAAAGAGTAAGGATAACATGTTTGTCTCACTTAAGTTGAGATCTTAACAAATTATTACTTGCAAAGTTGAAGTTGATTGGGATTTTTATTTAAACCAAAATACAAAAACTAGGCAATAATGATGATTAAAAGATGAAGATAAATCATATATCTCTCGCCTTACAAATGACTTATTTCAAAATTAAGCCTCCATCCTATAGTCCTGCCATGACTTTACATTGAGACTTGTTTTCCTCTCTTCATCTATATTCTGGCCATTTCCTGAGGGGCTTCCTGATTTTATGTTTCCTAATGGTCGCTTATGCATTTTCTACTCATGTCATTTACCCTACTGTTGCATTGTTGTTTGCCTAAATCCTACTTACCACTACTGTAGTAGCCTTTGACCATCTACCTCTTGCATTATTTGGTCTTTGTTTTGCATCCACTATCCCAAAGAGAGAATATATGTTAAGAGTGGATCTCACTTGCCAGTACCAGTTGCATTCATTTTGCTTAGGTTAGTTCCATGCGCTTAGAACATAGGAGCATGTTGTTAAGCCACTCATTCTCTCCAGTCAAGTACACTTTTATCTTCTTCTTTTTTTCAGACTCGTAGAAGGACACGAAAAGACACTATTGAGTACACTTTTATCTCTCTTTTTAGACTCGTTAAAGGACATGAAAAGACACTATTGATTAAGCATTTACCTCTTTTTTGGACTCGTTAAAAGACACGAAAAATACACCTAACAAGTATACTTTTATCTCTTTTTCAGACTCGTAAAAGGACATGAAAAAGATACTTTCGTGGACACTTTTACCTCTTTTTCATACTCGTTAAAAGACATGAAAAAAATGCCATTGTGAGTATACTTTTAACTATTTTTTGGGCTCGTTAAAATTGAACGAAAAAGACACTACCGAGCATAGTTTTATCTCTCTTTCATGCTCAATAAATCATGAAGGAGACACTAAAAACAAAAAATAAGGAGTGTTTTTTTTTACCATTGATCTATTTACGAAATGACAATGTCAGTCGAGTCACCCTTGAACATGGAATCTGTTTGAGTCATCATCTTAGAGTTTGGTTTTAGCTTGCCTAGGATTTGTCTGAGTAATATGAGTCACAAATACTCCTCCAGTTGGTTAACCTTCTAGTCATCATGGAGAGCGATTTAATGACTCCTGTGTTATTGCACTATATTCGTCTAGCTCTTATGTCTCAATGCCAAGTCACCATTGTGTCATGCTATATGCTCAAGGTAAGTTTAAGCCCGAGTCAACCATCTGCTATTTTGTTGACCTTTTGAGTCATCCATTTGTTGTTTTGTTGACCTTTTGAGTTATCCATCCCCGTGTCAGTTGTACTTGGTGATACTCTCTCTTCACATCATCTCTCGATGTATGTTTCGTGTCGATTGATGGGGAATACATTAAGACCCTCCTTCAACGGATTTTTTCCTATAGAGTTCAACACATTATTTGAGAGAGGTATAACATCCAGTTTCATTGATCACATTTTCATAACACTGTTTATTCTTTGAGGACACTTGCATGCAAGTGATCCGCTTAAACATGGTGCATTATGATTATCTGTTTTGGTTTATGAGGTTATGCTATGATTGAGAATTGAAATTTGATATGTTATTGATGTATAGCATTGACAAGTATTATGATGAGGATTCTTGAGTGTGCAGGAAATGTGACATGATGAGGATGTTGATGGCATTGACAGACTTCCTTCGACTCTAGATTGAGTCAAGGAGTGGACTATTTACTTTGGTTACGAGTACTTGATTTTATACGCATATATTATTGATGATGATGTTAGTATGGATTTCATGTATATGATTTATTAATAATATCTTTGTCAGTGGATGTAGGCATGGTGACACATGCTAATTTGACTCACATATGGAGTAAAGGGGTCATACACAAATATCAGATAGATGAGGGAGATGTAACACCCTGTTTCCCCCAGTTTGTAAAAATAACTGGACTGGCCAGAACCGTGGCAAACTCATAAATGTGAATATGTGATGTAAATGGACCTTGTGGAAAAGGTCAATGAATGTGAATAACATTATGAATTTCTACTGCAGGACTGTTGAGAGGGGATGTGCTGAAAAAAAGACCACAATGACGGTGGAAGGCACTTGGAAAGGTGGTGTTAACTTCCACCGAGAATTAATACCGTATTTGGACTTCATTGGCCCGGAGAACCAAAAGCAGCTCGCTGGCCCTGAATTAAATGTCTCGCAGGATGGTAGGTAGATGGCTCCTTAGGAATTAATGAGGGATGGGGAGGTGAACCGCCCATCTGTAGAGCCGCCAGGCCTGACTAACGTGAGGGAAATCGCACCACACGCAACCTCGCAAGAGGATAAGGCATGGGGGAGAAGCGATTGGGGGAAGACGCGAGGGGAGGAAGAGAACTCTGGAAATATGCAGAGTGAGTGATAACAGAGAGGAAGGAGAGTAACCTTTGCTCCTAGTCACTGGTAAACAGAGACACCGTCTCACAACATCGTGGTCTCAGCTCGGGGGTGGCTAGTGGTAAATCCGATGGGAGTCGCTGAGCCTACGGTTGGGTGGAAATGAGTACCCCTCTAAACAGTTGCATAACCCCTGGTGTTATTTCTGATAAGTGTTTTGCCTCTGGCATCTTGAAATATATATTTATTCTGACATTTATATTTATAAGCTGTGAAATGGTGAATGATTTCAGAGTAAGAATGTCTGTATGATGTTTTGATCAGTACTGGTAGATGCATGTTTGTAATGGAAAGACTACGTATGGCTTAGGTCTTCATAAATTGTTATTTATATGCATGTTGATCTAATTTAGACTTCATTCCTGGTTCTCGGGAGAGAGATACCCTTAACTGCCTTAGATAGTACCCTGGGTAAACCTCCCCATAGAGATACCCTTCTTAAAAAGTCCATCAAGAACCGTGAAAGAGAATGTGAAGGCGCAAGGCCTTAGTAACCCTGCATGAGGAGGAACGATCCTCTTGAAAACCCGAGATGGCAGCATAAGGATGAAGTATCGAATCGACGCACGAGATCCCGTTGGGAGATCTGTGGTCACTCACGACCGTCAGAACGGAAGAATAAAATGGAGTGTTAAGTGCTTTAACCCTGATAGGTATTGATCGACGAACAAGATTCCATCGGGAAACGTGTGGTCATGCATGACCGTTAGATTGGTAGGAGTAAGTAGGGTTTTAAATGCCTTACCCCTTTGTTTTTCTGTGTCTTCGTGGGTAGTGAAGAAATCGGGACTGTAGATCCCCAAGGTCCATGAGAACATCTGGACCATTGATTTTTCCACGTCCAGGAAGTCGTGGGAGAATGCACAAGTTAGAAACCGGTCTGAGCCGTCAGATCTCTACTGAAAAACCCGATAGCCGTTGGATCTGTTAGGAGATACCTGAGGGTTAAACCCCTAGTGAATAAGGGCGCAAGCCCCAAAATAGATCTGGACCGTCTGATTTAAGGGGGCCATGTGTCATGAGATTACCCATTTCGGGAATTCAGGAATCGCGAACTCGGGAGTCCTGGTGACGAGAATTCGAGACTTTCCATGGTGAAAACCCCGAAATAGATTTGGGTCGTCCGATTTAAGGAGGCCACGTGTTGTGAGATCACCCATTTCGGGAAATCGGGAATCGCAAACTCGGGAGTCCTGGTGACGAGAGTTCGAGACTTTCCATGGTGAAAACCCCAAAATAGATTTGGGTCGTCCGATTTAAGGAGGCCACGTGTCGTGAGATTACCCATTTCGAGAAATCGGGAATTGCGGGATCAAGAGTCCTGGTGACGAGAGATCGGGACTTTCCATGGTGGAAATCCCAGGACAGATCTGGACCGTCCGATTTACAGAGGCTATGTGTCGAGAGATTAACCGCATCGGGAAACCAGGGATCGAGAATTCGGGAGTCCCGTGATTGAGAGTTCGGACTCTCGTGATGATAAATCTCAATGAATGGAAGAGATTCTTTCGGAGGATCTCAGGGTTTGTAACGACCGTCAGATGAGAGGAAGAGACGTCAACTTTAAGCCGTGGCGCGAATACGCCTCAGGGTAAGTGGCGAGTAGATCTGAATGGCCAAAGTCCACCCATTCAGATCTACGACTGAGGCTTCATTCCGGAGCCCCCTTGCTGTTCTACCTTTAACGGTGGGGGGGGGG
>JZKD02S0115617.1:0-10148 GCA_000966675.3 Picea glauca | reverse complement strand
TCGACTACCATGTCGCATTTCCTCCTCTGCCACCTGTACTCCACTTAACCGTGCGACGGGGCTTGTTCTCATTGGATGGTTGCTAACATTGTAGGGATTCGTCCCTATTGGCCAGTCACTAGCCCTGTCGGGGTTCGACGGTTGCAAGGTTGAACGATTCGACATTCTTGTAGCACCAAGGCGCGAAATACAAAGAGGCGCCATGATTATTCGACCTGTGATAACGGCCCGCGATCACATAAGAGAGAGAGAGAAAGAGCTAGCTTGCGCTAGGCCTTCGTAGGTAATTCGGGGGCTTGGATTCTGCAGAAGTCCAGAAAACAAGCGATTGCGGTAGTGGGTATGTGACAAGAGAGGTGTGGCAACATCTCTGTCACAACCTACTAGCATCCCCTTCGTGACTTGAACTGAATATTAACGAATTCCTTATTATTGAGAGATTCATGATGCCATGAGGGTAGACTGAAACAATCACTCATGAGGATTCCCGAGGGGCGCACAATAAGGCAGATTCATTATTCCTCAACAAGCCCTTAGTCTCACATAAGGTCGACAAGTGGAGTATTGACTCCAAGCACCAAACAACTTCCAAACTAAGTCAATTGGCGAGTGGCACCCTTGGAACATGGAGATGTGTCTTTAAGGGCACGCCACATGAATAAAATAATGAGGGAATAAAATATCTAGAAGACCTTAGAAAACAAAACAAATACTTAGAATTGAGTGGAAGAGAAATTAAATTATATATATAAAAATAAAATTATAAACTGGAAATATAATTTAATTAAAGTCTAAAATGGTTATGTCAAAGTGAAATTATATCAAAGGAGCCTAAGGAAATGTTTAGACTAAATAAAACTATTTAGGGGGAAATAAAATATAATGACATGTGCACAATGTGTGCATGAAATTAATAAAAATATTTTTAAATTAAAAGAAACTATTTCATGAGAGAATGGGTGGTCATCATAGAGTTAGAATCCTAAGTCAATCAAACTCTAAATCCTAACTAAGAGAAGAGTCCTAATCAAACTCCAATTGCAAATTAGATAGGAGACACAATAAAAAAGAATTTGGGGAACTAAGGGACAACTAGGAGAAAATCTAGGAATTAATTGGGGATGTGAGGGAAAATGCTTAATTATTTAAATTAAAAATGATTAAACATGTGCAACTTGGGGAAAGTGTAACATGTGTTGGGGGTGAATAATCTCTAATTAAATTATTAAAAATTATTTAATTGTGCATGGATTGAGAAGTGTCAAGACATTTTTTCTTATAAAGAGAATGGCGAGGAAGAGGGAAAGTACCCTATTGCTAGAAGAATGAAATGTTGTTGAAATATCTATTGACTAGTTTACTTGTGTGAGTTGGGTTGCAGGCTTGTGCAAGAGGTCGAAGCATCTCCTTGTGAGGTCAAGTTTGTGCTATTTGAGATCTGGTTTTCTGTGTGTGGCCCCTTTGCAGCTCAGGGGGCTAAGGAGGAAGAATAGTACCCCTAGAGTTGCCTGGGAGATACCGATGAAGTCAATCGACTAGCAGGCAGAGGAAATGATGTTGCACAAGTTTCGCATTGAAGATCATCAAATAACAAATTTCTGTTGGGTTACAATATTTATCAATTTAGTTTTGTATTGATATATAGAAATTGTTGTAAACTTTTCTGTTCCAAAAGTTGGTTGTAATTGATTCTCTAGAACAAATATGTACGAAATTAGAGTGATGTATATTATTTAATATTCCAAATATCATTTTTGAATACCTGCATTCTTCGACAAGTACATGCGTTTATCTCCCTTGTGTTGTTGCTATTCTTAGCTGCATTGATTTGGTACATACATATGTTTAAGTTTTAAAATGAAAAAAATGGGTGTTTCCTTGATGGTCTATACCTTCCTCTCTTCCTTATGCATTGGCTACAATGCCATTGTAGTTTCAAACCTTTAATCTTGAATAAGAGTTTTACAGTATCATTTTTGCAGGTATGAGCGTACATTTTCAAAACCCTATCCACCCTTTTCGAAAGTCGAACTATTCTTCATTATAAATCTGTAGTGCAGTTCTGAGCCCTTATTAGTCCCTGCCATAGGCATAGAGGGACTATAGCGATCAATAAATAGTTGACTTCATATTAGTCTGTCCTTTGACCATAAATATTTGTAGATTATCTATTGTTGGAACCAGGGAACTGAAAACATTGATTTTTATATAAAAAAAGTACCATAATTGTCATGATTTGATTGGACAAGGGATTGTAGGTCTTATTGCCGGCTTCACTATTCCCAATGTTATATATGTTGGCATATCCAAAGTATTTGATCGTATATGGTCTTTTTGAATCATATATTTTCTTATGCATTCCTCGAAGGTGGATTAATGCTAGCATTAATTCGAATGTTTGGTTTAGTATTTTATGCTAGTTAAATTTATGGCAATGTTTGATATGGTTGCATATCGAAAGTTTGGCCTTCCAATACATTCTCTGGTGTTCGAACTATTGTTACAAAAAATATAATAATTTTTTTGGGATACGTCAGAGATCTGCCACATTGAATTTTTTTCTTAAATGTTTACAGAGCATTTCTGACAGACTTAAATGTTTACCTAATAGGTTTGGTAGTGTTGAATGGTTGCTTAACAGGCTTGTTACAGGACATTTTCTTCATGGAATTGCTGGGTCACTGGTCCATGCTTGTTTTTTGCATGGCATATTTGCATGTTGTTGTTGTTCTTGTTTGCTTGTTCGTGTTGTTGTAGTTTGCACGTTTGCCTGGGGGAGTGGTTGTTGCTTGCTTCTTTCTTCGCTGTATGTTGTTTATTGTTGCTTGATTTGACTTTGCAGGGTTCCAGTCCTGCGCCTGCACTTGGGTTCTTATTTGCTGCTTGTTCTTGTTTTCCCAAGGTTTGCAATGTTGGGATGCTGCATTTGCAGTTGGATCTCTGGTTACTTTTTTTTGCAGTGGAGTTTGCATAGAATACTATTAAGATAAAATAACAAAGTAAAAAATTGCAGACGATGTAAATTGCATCTCTTACGCATTGAAGCAGAGTTTGTCGGCCTCAAAGTATATTTCATAACTGCTGATGCTTTTTCCATGGATTCTGTGTTGCTATGGTTTCATAGTTATGAGAGTGCATTTTGCTGTGTGGGAGATATAGTTGTTCTCTCCCTTTTATTTTCCTCTTGTAAACTGCGTTTCTGACTATAGTTTCTCGCATTTCTGTGGTCGTTTCGACCGACCGTCGTTTGGTTGCATACTTAGCTAGTTTTATGGATGCGGCTTCGCGGATAGGTTCTATCGAACTATGACAGGTCGTGTTCGGTGTATACATTAGCTTTCTCGAATTAGTTTTCTTTAAAAGAAGGGCTCCTGGACAAAAGAGAATGCAATTTATGAAATTATAGGTTTCCTGGACAACATAAGTTAATGATTGCGGGTTCTCGGGGTGGCGGGCTGAAAATTGGGCTTTTGTTGTTCCGTGCCCTGCAAATAGCACAAAGAGTTCCGCAAGGTCGTGTTCAGTGTATACATTAGTATTCTTGAATTATTTTTCTTTAAAAGAAGGGCTCCTGGACAGAAGAGATTGAAATTTATGAAATTATAGGTTTCTTGGACAACATAAATTAAACATAGGAAATATGTGATTTTATAAAGTAGATATCTAAAACATGCATAGAGCCCTCATCCCATACTTTGCTAGTTTTTGCATCGCGGGTTCTCGGGGTAGTCGATTGAAAATTGACAATCGGACTATTTGAATTTGAAGGGCCTGGTGTCCAAAAAATTTAGCATTCTCGAAATAGTTTAGTTTGCGTACGTTTTACATACGCTGGTGGACAAAAACACAAAAAAAAAATAGTTAGCATTTTTTGGATCGCGGGTTCTCGGGGGTGGCGGGCTCTAAATTCATCTTCTGTTGTTCTGTGTCCTAGAAATAACACACAGAGTTCCGCGATATACAAATTGACAATCAGACTTGCAGACTATTTGAATTTCAAGGGCTCATGTCCAAAAAAATTAGCATTCTCAAATTACTTTTCTTTACGTACGATTTACATATGCTCGCGGAGAAAAAGACAGAAAAATAGTGGAACCATCTGTTACATAGGGACCCATCCCCGCTACCTTCACCGCTTCCCAATACACATTAAATATGCTTTCAAAAGTCAGAACTGACCAGACAGGTTCGAAAAAATGGGCTTCAATAACTGGAAAGCTCGAGTACATCTCCCATTAAAATGAATAGGCAGGCGAATATTATGGGATCTTGTAATTTCTTTTTGCCTGCATTTTGAATTTGCATATATATATATATATTTTGCTTGTGCAGTTTTAGTTTTCTTAAAAGCTTCAGCATAGTTCATGAACGTGTGACCCACAGAGGCCTTGACGTCATGTCCTTCTTTAATATTGTGCATATATTAGATGTTAGATTTGAGAATTTGCTCGGATATGGGAATTTTAATACGTGCTGCTAGTGACTATTCAACGTACATATTCGAAAAGATTGGCATTAATAAGCGAAAATATCGAAAACATCTGTCATTAAAACGAATCAACAAAAAATCTACGGAAGATCATCCAACGTTGCTTGTAAATACTTATTGCCATTTCTCTCTATCATCAAAGAGTTGCGCTTTAGGGTGCCTTCGTTCAAGTGTTCCTGGTCATGGACATGTAAGACAATTTAGAGATGCGATTGATGCGCAGATGAAAGAAGAGAGACTGGTTTTATGTGACGTGAGCTTTGAGTAAAAAAACTTTGTTATACAAGAGAAACTCAGAGAGAATGAAAAAAAAAGAACAAGTATGTTCTGGTTGGTTTCTCCCTGTGTTTGATGCTTTGGTTGGTTGAAAAGGCTGTCTGGAGATTTGTTTGTTGAACTTCTTTGTTTTCTTGCTGGGAATTGTAATGGATTTTGAGGTCGCGTGCAAAACAGTTCTTCGTTTGAGTATATAGCTTCTTCCAACAACACAGATTTGGCAAGTGTATCGAATTGTACAGATCCCAGAAGAATTTGTTTTCCTCGGGGGTGACACATTTACAATGGCTTGCAAAATGGGTTGTCATGTTCGTAAATGACACGAAATATTGCTCCATTTGCGAATGTAACCAGAGGCAGGTAACATAAACTGTATGGGTGGATAAAATGACATATTATCACTGCAAAAGTGTCTATTTCAAAGTTTGATGAGCTACATGTGGGTCTGGTAACCGAATTGACAGAAAGCCATGTTCTTTGTCAAAGTTTGTTCGGTTTCCTTTGGGTGTAGTTGCAACATCACCTCCACCGCTACGAGGAAAGATATATTCTGATGCCATCTGCAACATTTGATACACTTGCCAGACCTGTGCTGGTGCATTTTGTAGCATTTGATGCACTTTCCACACGTCTGCTGCATAAAGAAGTTATGTACCTCAACAAATTTTCATTTTTCATATGGGTTGAACATTTCTTCCAATTTACTGTAATAAAGCAAAGAAGTTCAACATACAAATCCTCAGGCAAGATTTTCAACCAAACAGATGATTGAATACAGGGAGAATACCAGTCACTGCGTACTTGAAGTTTTTTCCCCTGCCATAGCTGTTGTGACATAAAATGACTCTGTCCAATTTGAAATCGTCCTGAATCACATTTCTAAGTTGTCTCAGATGTCAAGGGTCAGGAACATTCGAAGGAAAGCACCTTAAACCTCAACTTTTCGACGACAGAGGGAAATTAATACTTGACAAAGAATGGAATGTTTAATAAGCAACCATTGCAAGCAGGACATATCTGGAAGAGACAAGGTATTCAAAAAACTGGGATAGATGTAGTTGGCAGCACTGATTAAGTACAAAACCCAAAAATGTATATATTTCAGTATTTTCCAATTTCTGGTATTTGTTTTAATTGTATTTTGTACCTTCTTCCCCTGTGTCGTTAAACATGAATGAGAAGCTTTACTTTCAACTGCTCACTACTTCAATCTAAATAAAGACTGGTTTGTTCTTTCTTTACATTTTACATTTAAGAATAATTTTTCATAAGCAACTCAACTGTTGACGCAATGTTCCTGTTCAATATGTTGGATATATTGCAACTTATTCTATTTGATAATATTCGTGCATATATACTAATATCAATACTATTGGAATAAATACAAAAAAATTAAGCAATTATGTTTGGGTTTGCAATATTAAACAACTGTGTTCCCTGTTCCATCATATACATCTTGCAGCCAAAGAACTTCCGTAGTTTGCAATTTATGCTTTAATTACTTAAGTCACACCAAATATTGAATGTATTTAATTTAATTTAGATATTGATGTTTATGGAGAGNCTATTGTTGGAACCAGGGAACTGAAAACATTGATTTTTATATAAAAAAAGTACCATAATTGTCATGATTTGATTGGACAAGGGATTGTAGGTCTTATTGCCGGCTTCACTATTCCTAATGTTATATTTGTTGGCATATCCAAAGTATTTGATCGTATATGGTCTTTTTGAATCATATATTTTCTTATGCATTCCTCGAAGGTGGATTAATGCTAGCATTAATTCGAATGTTTGGTTTAGCATTTTTATGCTAGTTAAATTTATGGCAATGTTTGATATGGTTGCATATCGAAAGTTTGGCCTTCCAATACATTCTCTGGTGTTCGAACTATTGTTACAAAAAATATAATAATTTTTTTGGGATACGTCAGAGATCTGCCACATTGAATTTTTTTCTTAAATGTTTACAAATTATTTCTGACAGACTTAAATGTTTACCTAACAGGTTTGGTAGTGTTGAATGGTTGCTTAACAGGCTTGTTACATTACATTTTCTTCATAGCATTGCTGGGTCACTGGTCCATGCTTGTTTTTTGCATGGCACTGATTTCTTATTTGCATGTTGTTGTTGTTCTTGCTTGCTTGTTCGTGTTGTTGTAGTTTGCACGTTTGTCTGGGGGAGTGGTTGTTGCTTGCTTCTTTCTTCGCTGTATGTTGTTTATTGTTGCTTGATTTGACTTTGCAGGGTTCCGGTCCTGCGCCTGCACTTGGGTTCTTATTTGCTGCTTGTTCTTGTTTTCCCAAGGTTTGCAATGTTGGGATGTTGTATCTGCAGTTGGATCTCTGGTTACTTTTTTTTGTAGTGGAGTTTGCATAGAATACTATTAAGATAAAATAACAAAGTAAAAAATTGCAGACGATGTAAATTGCATCTCTTACGCATTGAAGCAGAGTTTGTCGGCCTCAAAGTATATTTCATAACTGCTGATGCTTTTTCCATGGATTCTGTGTTGCTATGGTTTCATAGTTATGAGAGTGCATTTTGCTGTGTGGGAGATATAGTTGTTCTCTCCCTTTTATTTTCCTCTTGTAAACTGCGTTTCTGACTATAGTTTCTCGCATTTCTGTGGTCGTTTCGACCGACCGTCGTTTGGTTGCATACTTAGCTAGTTTTATGGATGTGGCTTTGTGGATAGGTTCTATCGAACTATGACAGGTCTTGTTCAGTGTATACATTAGCTTTCTCAAATTAGTTTTCTTTAAAAGAAGCACTCCTGGACAGAAGAGAATGCAATTTATGAAATTATAGGTTTCCTAGACAACATAAGTTAATGATTGCGGGTTCTCGGGGTGGCGGGTTGAAAATTGGGCTTTTGTTGTTCCGTGCCCTGCAAATAGCACAAAGAGTTTTGCAAGGTCGTGTTCAGTGTATACATTAGAATTCTTGAATTATTTTTCTTTAAAAGAAGGGCTCCTGGACAGAAGAGATTGAAATTTATGAAATTATAGGTTTCTTGGACAACATAAATTAAACATAGGAAATATGCGATTTTATAAAGTAGATATCTAAAACATGCATAGAGCCCTCATCCCATACTTTGCTAGTTTTTGCATCGCGGGTTCTCGGGGTAGTCGATTGAAAATTGACAATCAGACTATTTGAATTTGAAGGGTCTGGTGTCCAAAAAATTTATCATTCTCGAAATAGTTTAGTTTGCGTACGTTTTACATACGCTGGTGGACAAAAACACACAAAAAAAATAGTTAGCATTTTTTGGATCGCGGGTTCTCGGGGTGGAGGGCTCTAAATTTAGCTTCTGTTGTTCCGTGTCCTAGAAATAACACACAGAGTTCCGCGATATACAAATTGACAATCAGACTTGCAGACTATTTGAATTTCAAAGGCTCATGTCCAAAAAAATTAGCATTCTCAAATTACTTTTCTTTACGTACGATTTACATATGCTCGCGGAGAAAAAGACAAAAAAATAGTGGAACCATCTGTTACATAGGGACCCATCCCCGCTACCTTCACCGCTTCCCAATACACATTAAATATGCTTTCAAAAGTCAGAACTGACCAGACAGGTTCGAAAAAATGGGCTTCAATAACTGGAAAGCTCGAGTACATCTCCCATTAAAATGAATAGGCAGGCGAATATTATGGGATCTTGTAATTTCTTTTTGCCTGCATTTTGAATTTGCATATATATATATATATTTTGCTTGTGCAGTTTTAGTTTTCTTAAAAGCTTCAGCATAGTTCATGAACGTGTGACCCACAGAGGCCTTGACGTCATGTCCTTCTTTAATATTGTGCATATATTAGATGTTAGATTTGAGAATTTGCTCGGATATGGGAATTTTAATACGTGCTGCTAGTGACTATTCAACGTACATATTCGAAAAGATTGGCATTAATAAGCGAAAATATCGAAAACATCTGTCATTAAAACGAATCAACAAAAAATCTACGGAAGATCATCCAACGTTGCTTGTAAATACTTATTGCCATTTCTCTCTATCATCAAAGAGTTGCGCTTTAGGGTGCCTTCGTTCAAGTGTTCCTGGTCATGGACATGTAAGACAATTTAGAGATGCGATTGATGCGCAGATGAAAGAAGAGAGACTGGTTTTATGTGACGTGAGCTTTGAGTAAAAAAACTTTGTTATACAAGAGAAACTCAGAGAGAATGAAAAAAAAAGAACAAGTATGTTCTGGTTGGTTTCTCCCTGTGTTTGATGCTTTGGTTGGTTGAAAAGGCTGTCTGGAGATTTGTTTGTTGAACTTCTTTGTTTTCTTGCTGGGAATTGTAATGGATTTTGAGGTCGCGTGCAAAACAGTTCTTCGTTTGAGTATATAGCTTCTTCCAACAACACAGATTTGGCAAGTGTATCGAATTGTACAGATCCCAGAAGAATTTGTTTTCCTCGGGGGTGACACATTTACAATGGCTTGCAAAATGGGTTGTCATGTTCGTAAATGACACGAAATATTGCTCCATTTGCGAATGTAACCAGAGGCAGGTAACATAAACTGTATGGGTGGATAAAATGACATATTATCACTGCAAAAGTGTCTATTTCAAAGTTTGATGAGCTACATGTGGGTCTGGTAACCGAATTGACAGAAAGCCATGTTCTTTGTCAAAGTTTGTTCGGTTTCCTTTGGGTGTAGTTGCAACATCACCTCCACCGCTACGAGGAAAGATATATTCTGATGCCATCTGCAACATTTGATACACTTGCCAGACCTGTGCTGGTGCATTTTGTAGCATTTGATGCACTTTCCACACGTCTGCTGCATAAAGAAGTTATGTACCTCAACAAATTTTCATTTTTCATATGGGTTGAACATTTCTTCCAATTTACTGTAATAAAGCAAAGAAGTTCAACATACAAATCCTCAGGCAAGATTTTCAACCAAACAGATGATTGAATACAGGGAGAATACCAGTCACTGCGTACTTGAAGTTTTTTCCCCTGCCATAGCTGTTGTGACATAAAATGACTCTGTCCAATTTGAAATCGTCCTGAATCACATTTCTAAGTTGTCTCAGATGTCAAGGGTCAGGAACATTCGAAGGAAAGCACCTTAAACCTCAACTTTTCGACGACAGAGGGAAATTAATACTTGACAAAGAATGGAATGTTTAATAAGCAACCATTGCAAGCAGGACATATCTGGAAGAGACAAGGTATTCAAAAAACTGGGATAGATGTAGTTGGCAGCACTGATTAAGTACAAAACCCAAAAATGTATATATTTCAGTATTTTCCAATTTCTGGTATTTGTTTTAATTGTATTTTGTACCTTCTTCCCCTGTGTCGTTAAACATGAATGAGAAGCTTTACTTTCAACTGCTCACTACTTCAATCT
>JZKD02S0115606.1:11401-24374 GCA_000966675.3 Picea glauca | reverse complement strand
GGCTTTTCTTATCCCTTCCCAGTGTTAATTTCAAATACCATGGAATCTCATTCGCACACCGTCAACTTGGTTCATTCATAAAACCCCCAATTCTTAAATGTTCTTCGCCGTAACCGCCACCTTCGCACTTCTAAGTATGCAATAATTAAGCTTTACTTCCAACAACTCACCATATAGCACGCATAGAGATTGTCATTAATGAGCGAAGAGCTGAAGGAGATTTTCCATTTGTTCATTTCAAGCAACGTCTGGAGCAAACCAACATTTTCATAAACTACTGGTAGCACCTCCACAACAGTTTTGTAGAGATACAGTAAACATCTTTGGACTTGAGAACCATAACCACCACAGTAACAAAGCATCGCTCCAATTGCTTGCCACCGTAACAAAGCAACCCAAAGTTCTTCAAACTGATGAGGTTCATCCTAAAATTGATAGTTCTCACAAGCTTCCCATGGAGAAGAAGGGAAAAAGAATTGTAGGGGAGGTGGACAAGCCCGAAATTAAGAGTGAAAACATGGATCTTAACGCTAATCTGGATAGTATATTCTGCAACCTTGAACAACCGAGAGACACGATTCACCATAGCTACCCAATGGACATAATTAATGCTAATATTTTTTACGAAGATGAATTGTTCGTATTCCAGAGTGTTGTTTTTGAAAGCGAATCTAAAAAATTAATTATTGAAAAAAAAGATGTAAAAAATAAGAAAAGAAAACATCGTTGAGAACTTGACCTTGCCAATATGCAAGCGTCCAAAATATCTGAACTTCACATGGAAACCAGAGATGCTCTTCATGATTCCATTGGAGTCATTGAGGCCGAGAATGCTAGACTAAAGGACCGGATCAAGGAATTAGAGGAAAATTTGTTTTCTATGCAATTGCTTGGCAGTCCTTTCGCAATAGACATGCCTGCAACTCCCTGCACCCCTGCACCAAACCTAAAAGTCTCCTCCATCTTCCTCGCATCGTGTAGAGAATATGTGGATAAAAATATCAACAAAAGAATGGAACTGATTACTAAGGCCTGAGAAACATCACAAAATATGGAATCCCTGGGAAGTAGCGCACATAACTTGCTCGAACTTCTGTAGACGGATTTAAAAAATGAAGAAACTTTATAATTGCACACAGTCATCCCTTTTGACTTTCATGTCAACAACATGGTAGACATGACAAGAAGACAACATGACCTCCCGTCCAAAAAACGGCTCTCTCAATTAGAATCATGCTGGAAAGAGAAGGTGAAGAACCTGTATCTGATCGTCCAATCATGTGAGCAAGCAATATCAAAGAAAAAACATTATTCACAAAGCTTGTCAAAATAGACTTAGCCAGAAGCACCAACGACTTCCAGGACCCCAGCTTAATCGTCAACTTGTTGGCGTTAACCAAGCAAGCTTTCGCTAACCAAGTTGATAATTTTAAGGCGTTGTCTATAGAATTTTTTTACAAGATTCTTGAATATCATGAAGAACACGTGGACAACTGGCTAGTCCACTATTCGGTACAGAATGGAGACATTCATCAGACTCTGTGTAATATTTCTATTAATCTAAGCGAATTAGAAAATGAACTTTTAAGCATTAAAATCCGGAATGACATCAGCGTCCCCCCCTTGAGAAGCTACATTGAAGAGAACTTGAAGCGAGTCGCCGACGAAATCCAACGGGAAAAGACATCAACAAACAAATAGCAAAAATACTTATATGGAACATCGCTATAAATACTTTTTTATCAATCGAGTTATTGAAGCGGGCCCCAGACGAAAACCAACAAGAAAAGGCATCAGCAAGCAAATATCAAAAATACTTATATGTACCATCGCTCTAAGTCTATACTTATAGTCCTTTCTTTATCAATCCAATTATTCCAGCTTTTCTGAATAGAAATCTATAGCCAAAGACGGATATCTTCCCATTTCTACTTTTCAAGTATTACACTCTACCATCTACCACTTCTTCTTTCCACAATCCTATTTCTTGTACATATTTCTCTTATGGTCCGCAGGAGCCCCAATCCCAGTCTATATGACAAACGCATTTAAATTTCCAGAAATATGTAGCAAACTATTGTTTTTTCATATATTCCAAATAAAACTATTCTTTTGTCTCCTTGTATATTTATGTGCTCCTAGATTTTCATCTTCAGCTATGTTGAATGTTAAGACATTCTGTTTATTTTATTTAAATTCTCTTTTTTTTATGCATATTTTTTTTTTCTGCTTAGTCATTTTCAAAATTAAATTTGAGATAAATCACTCATTCAAATTTGAGATATCGTATTTCACACACACACACATATATTAAATTTTGAGGAATATGTAACACGCTTTTTAATTTTTTTTATATAAATGTCATAAAATTGTGTTCAATATTTTTTTTATACTCACATATATAAAGAGTATGTCATTTCTTGCATCTTTACCACTTGTCCTTCATGTTGCTTGCCACATCTGCACTGCAATTTCAAGGCCCAAGTCCAATTGTGCTATTACATCAACATGAGGCCCTTAAAATTCAAATAGTCCACAAGTCCGCTTGTTAATTTATATATCGCAGAAATCTGGGTGTTATTTGTAGGGCATAGAACAACAAAGCCCAAATTTTGAGCCCGCCAGCCTGATAACCCGCGATCCAAAAAGTTCCTAGGTATGCAATGATGACTCCGTGCATGCTCTATAAAATCTCATGCCCATACTTTATAAAAGTACATACTTGGTATCTATAAAAGTTAATATGTACTTTATAAAAGTACATATTTCGTATGAATAATTTATGGAATTTCAATTTTTTTTCTGTTCAGGAGGCCTTCTTTTAAAGAAAACTAATTCAACAATGCTAATTTAAAGAAAATGAACCTATGTAACAGACGTTACTACTATTCTATTGTATGCTAAATTTTTTGTGTCCAAAAACCTTTTAAATGTAATACTATTGTACACTAATTTGTTTTGTCCACTCTTGATCCAGGTGGATACTGCTGGCCACCCACCTTTTCCAACTGGCTCAAAACAATTTTCTGACAATTTTGACAATTTACTATTTTTAGCAGTTTTAACTTCCGGGGCCATTTTGAGGGCCTAAATGAAGGTTTTTTGGGATTGATCTTATCAAACAAAACTAAAGACATGATTTAACCCCCAAAATGAATCTCCTCGATGATACCTTTCCAACGGCCTATCATACGCCTAAAACGGAGATTGTATGCAAAAGTTACGACCCCGGGAAGTTGATGTACTAACTTACCCAAACGGGGCCCACATGTCTTTTGGCGCTTCATCTCCTAAGGTTAGGTTTTTGGATGTCTAGGGTTTTTGGCATTCCTGTTTATTGTAAAAAGGCCTTCATGGCCTCATTGTAATCATCTTCTTGCGAATGAGTGCAACTGTCACATCTCTTCTTAGAGATAAGCTGCCACCATTCCAACAAGTTTGTTTCCGCTGCATTTTACAGTTTCAACTTATTTCCTTGTTGAATAGAAAAACAATTTTGCCGTCTCTCTATTATTTTGTGTTAAGCATCTGTTAATAATCTGTAGTCATTTTGGTTTTCTCATAAAATCCGGATCAGTGGCATCAGAGCGGTCTGCTCCTTGTCGTCTTAATGCATGTCCCCAACAAGATCGGAATACAAAGAGTTGGGTCTCGAGCTTGTTTCTCTCGAGGACAAAAGCTTTCGCACACCCAAGTGATCTCTCATGGCAAGAGAAAAGAAAGATGACGGGACATGAGATCCTTTCAAACTGTTGATTGTGGAAGCCCTCACGCAACGAAGGAATGAGATGATGGATAGTTCCGCGCAAATCCTTCCGTGGCTACCAACATGCGCCGCATTTTCTTCGAGCGGAGGCATCACCCCCTTCAAGGTACAAATAAACTTCGATATTCCTATATTTGAAGGTTAGATACACACAGATGTTGTAGACAAGTGGTTGAATCTACTAGAAGGGTATTTTTCTGTCCATAACTTTTCGAATAGAGAAAAGATTACTTTTGTGCTCCTCAAAGCCGTTCCCCATCTCAAAGATTGGTGGGAAACTTTATGTGAGCAAAATGAAACAGAGGAACCCTCATTATTTACAGTCACGGCCACCTAGGATTCCTTCAGGGATGCTATTAAGGAACAATACTACCCTGTCGGAAGTTATGACGACTTGTATACCAAATGGACCACACTGCGGCAAGAAAGAGACCAAACAGTGCCAGATTTCACAAATATTTTTCATACCTTGCGCACCAAGCTGGGTATCAAAGATTCAGAGCGTCATCTGGTGTTCAAGTATCGTGGCGCTCTGCATAGATACATCTAGATCGAAATGGAATTTTTGGACATCTCATCCTTGGGCGCGGCCTATTGATATGCCATCAAAATCGAGCAGAAGCTCAAACAAAAGACGCAACAATTTGGGCTTGGGAACCCCTCACAACAAAAGCTAGGAAAGGGCGGCCCCAACCCACAGAACAAAGGACAAAGAAAAGATGGAAAATATCAGGACAACTAGTCCAAGCCGCAAGCAAAGAAGGACACCAGAAAGACAAAGAAAGATACCGGGAAGTGGTGCAACTTCCATAAGAGCCCTTGGCATAACACTGTTGACTGCTGCTCAAAGCAGTCGTTGGTGGCTGAAGTGGAAGCCTCTGAAGCAGATGCGGGTTCAGACTTTGAGCTAGAACTAGAAAGGGGAAGAAGGATCATTGACGCGGAACCCAGTGCCACTGTTGCTACCACCAAGCTCCAGCCTGGTGAACCAGACAAGCCAAAAGAAGAAGAACGCCTCTTCCATTCATAGATGTGGGTAAAAGGCACCCCGCTACACTTCATCGTGGATAGCGGTAGCTAGAAGAACCTCATCTCAACCGAGGTCGTCAAGCGGTTGGCCTTGCCGACAACACCATACTCACAACCCTACACCATTGGATGGCTCTGCCAAGGAAGCGATCTACGCGTCAGCCAACAATGTCGACTGTCGTACGATATCAAGCCCTTCAAAGACGAGGTATCGTGTGATGTTGCTCCTCTCGAAGTTTGTGATGTTTTTTTGGGCCAAACTTATTTATGGAAACATCATGTTGTATATGAGTCTAGGCCTCGTAGTGTTATTATTACTTTGAACAGGAAATTGTACAGGATACTCGAGGCAGTACCACCTAGTTCTATTTCCTTGATCTCTACTAAGCAATGCAGGGAGGTCATCTCTCAAACGGGGAAGTTTGTCGTCTTCGTGATTCGCTCTCAGAATAAGTGAAAGATCACAGCCACATCCTGGGTCTCTGCGATCGACCTCTCCACACAGCAAAAGGAAGTAGATAAGGTCGTGGAAGAATACTCAGATATCTTCTCCTCACCTACAGGGGTACCTTTGCACTACCAGGTCAAGCACCCCATCGATATGACCCCCGACGCACCGCTGCCCAATGGGCCAGTCTATCGCTGCTCTCTGTTAAAAAATGAGGAGATCAAACTATAGATCCAATAACTGCTCCACAAGGGGCACATCCGTCCCAGCTTATCACCTCGTGGGAGCCCAATCGTGCTGGTACAGAAGAAAGATGGAACTTGGTGACTCTGCATTGATTACCAGGCTCTGAATAAAATCACAGTCAGAAATCGGTACCCGATTCCCGGAATAGTTGACCTCCTTGATCAACTCACGGGGGCCAAATACTTTAGTAAGATTGATCTGAAGTCTGGCTACCACCAGGTCCCAGTAGAATAAACAGATGTATGGAAAACCGCCTTCAAGTCAAATGAAGGCCTTTTTGAATGGTTGGTCATGCCCTTTGGTTTGACAAATTCTCCAACCACTTTCATGAGGATGATGGACGATATCCTGCGACCATTCACCAATACTTTTGTAGTGATGTATCTGGATGACCTTCTCATTTACAGCAAGACTTGGGCCGAACACTAGCAACATATTCAACAGGTTCTGCACACCCTGTGGTAGCACAAGCTATATGCCAACTTGGAAAAATGCTCCTTTGGCATGTACATGGTCCATTACCTGGGCTACATAATTGATCAACATGGCGTACATGTGCATCCAACCAAGATCTAAGTCATCCATGACTGGCCATCCCCAACCACACTCACTAAGCTTCAAAGCTTATTGGGCCTTGCCAATTTCTACTACAGGTTCGTGTTGGGATTCTCCCTAATTGCATGGGCCCTTAGCCAAATAACCAAGGGTGGTGATAAGGCGAAATTTGCGTGGGGCCGATCCCAACAACAAGCGTTCGACGATTTGAAGCAGCACTTGTGCTCAGCCCCAGTACTTTCACTACCAGACCTACAACAACCCTTTTAGATCGAGACAGATGCTTCAGACTATGCAGTGGGCGTCGTTCTCACTCAACACAGCCACCCCGTGGCCTATCATAGTGATACACTATCAGATGTTGTCCATAAGTACCCTACTTACGACAAAGAAATGTACTCCATTGTGCAAGCCTGTCGTTAGTGGAGACATTACATTCTTGGGAAGGAGACAGTCATCCACACTGATCATAAGCAGTTCATGCAGACACAAGGAAAATTGCAGAATGATCGCCATCAAAAGTGGTCCACATACTTGCAACAATTCCACCTCAACATCAAGTATAAAACAAGAAGCACCAATCACGTCGCTGATTGCATCAGCAGACCACTAGTCGCGACACTCACCATGGTGCTAGACTCCTGCGACCATGAGACCTCTGGATGGCGCCAACTCTATGAGACAGACCCAGACTTCGCCACCACCTACCAAATGTTGGGTGTAAACGCAGTTATCGATAATTTCGATCTTCGAGATGGGTTGTTGTGTTGTCTGGGCCATATCTGTGTTCCATCAAGCGAGCGAGCGAAGCTGATCTGGGAAGCCCACTACAGTCGGGTGGTAGGACACTTCCGCGTCGAAAAGACAGTGGCGATGCTACAAAAACATTTCTACTGGCCGAAACTCCAACAAGAGGTCAACAAGTATATCTGGGCCTGCACTGCCTACACTATTGCCAAACCAACCACTAAGAAATAGGGCTTGTACACCCCTCTTCCTACTCCTGACGGGCCATGGGAATCCATCTCAATGGACTACATGTCGGGCCTCCCTTCCACCAAGCAGGGAAATGATTGTGTTTTTGTGGTTGTTGATCGCTTTTCTAAGGTGGCGATTCTAGTTGCCTGCAAGAAGAACATCACATCAGAGGTCACTACCAAGCTCTTATTTGAACGAGTCCAGGTACATTTTGGAATCCCAAAAACCATTGTCTCAGATCGGGATAGTCGATTTCTCAGCACATTCTGGTCGATCCTCTGGTCACTGCTGGACACCAAGCTCACCAAATCCACGACCTTCCACCCCCAGACAGATGGCCAAACCGAGGTCGTCAATCGAATGACTGTGCATATCCTTCGCATGTATAATTCAAAGTACCCTCACACATGGGATGAGAGCCTTCCCTATGTCCAACATAGCTACAACCGAGCCCTGCATAGCTCAACCAACCACAACCCCTTTCAAGTGGGGTTGGGATTCCAACCATTGAGTCCCATAGATGTTTCACTTCCCCTTGCGGTCACCTCGACCGACGCATCTCCTACTCCAACTGAAGCTGACAAAGCCACCCGGTTCATTGAGCGGATCTAGCACATCCACCAACAGGTTCAGGATATCCTACAAAAGTCCAATGACAAGTACAAGTAGCGCCATGATCAACATCAGGTGCTACATAAGTTTCAGGTGGGCGACAAATACTTGCAGAAAGAACTCCTTACATGACCCCATCGAAAGCTTCACCCACTCCGTTATGGGCCGTACACCATCACCAAGGCCGTGGGGGATAATTCTTTTGAGTTCAACATTCCTCCTTTCCTTGGCCTGCATCTAATGTTCAACATGGATCTCCTTCGCCCTTATTCCCCACCATTATTGGACACCTCAGACATAGCAGAGAAGTTGACACCAACAGAGCTCAACCCCGATTGCATACAATAGGCATCCAACGATTAGATTGTGGACACACAGATCAAGGGCACTTGACAACAAAGGATCCAGCTTTATCGAATCGTCAAAGCAGGGCAACTCTTGCACCAAGGCAAGTGGCTCACCCGGGGTCAAATTCAACAAAAATTTCTTCATCTGATGGGGGGACTCATCGCAATGGAGACCATTACTTCCTAAGGAGGGAGGATTGATCCAGGTGGATATCGATGGCCACCCACCTTTTCCAACTGGCTCAAAACAATTTTTTGACAATTTTGACAATTTACTATTTTTAGCAGTTTTAACTTTCGGGGCCATTTTGAGGACCTAAATGAAGGTTTTTTAGGATCGAGCTTCTGAATAATAGCCCAAGGCATGATTGAGCCCCCAAAATGAATCTCCTCAATGATACCTTTCCAACGGGCTATCATATGCCTAAAACAAAGATCGTATACAAAAGTTATGACCCCGGGAAGTTGATGTACTAACTTACCCAAACGGGGCCCACATGACTTTTGACGCTTCAACTCCTAGGGTTAGGTTTTTGGATGTCTAGGGTTTTTGACATTTCTGTTTATTGTAAAAACACCTTCAGAGCGTCATTGTAATTATCTTCTTGCGAATGAGCGCAACCGTCACATCTCTTCTCATAGATCAGCCGCCACCATTCCAACAAGCTTGTTTCCGCTGCATTTTACTGTTTCAGCTTATTTCCTTATTGAATAGAAAACCAGTTTTACCGTATCTATGTTATTTTGTATTAAGTATCTGCTAATAATCTGTAGTCATTTCGTTCTGCTCATAAAATACAGATCAATGCTCGTTTTAAATCTTGCATGTTATATCAAACTTAGATACTAGGAACCTTCGTTAATGTAGCAAACATTAATAATTTCTGATAAATTTCAAATAAAACTAATTCGGGAATACTAAACTCTGCATGGATACCACATGTACTGCAACTTGCAACCCACGTGTCTGTACACGGTCGCATTTACTTCCATTCCAACCTGGCAGGGACTACACTACCATGCAACACTTATTGTACTGCTAGAGGAACGGAGGCAGTATATAACAATGAATTAGCATTGACTTTCATATTAATTTTATGTTGACTTAAAAAATGTGTATAAATTTTAATGTTGAACATAACAAATAAAAAAAATTATTTTTCAATATAACAAAATTAGTATTTTTATGACCCTTGATTGGTCAAGAAATTGATAGTGTTATTACAACCTCCACTTCATTCGATGTTTGAAATTAATTTTGACATTAATTATTTGGTCCGGTTGATATCTCTGTGCGATTCTTGGCAGAACTTGTCAGGGTAATTACGCTGGCAAAAGGGCCAGAGTCTTTGACTGCTCCGCCATCCTCCTCCTTTAACACCTTTTTTGGCTCTCACCCTTGTCTCTGTCTATCTGTCTGCCTATTACACTGCACTGATTAGCTGGTACTCGTTTATGAACTTTCAATTGTACATAGAATTCTTATTTGCTCAATGCCCCTCTGCTTAGATTCCTGCTACACGCCCCTTCACACTTTGCTGTGTTCTGAAATTTTACTAGAGTGAGAAGGGGACGGTGATTAAACAACCTTACAAGTGGCAGGTGGGGATATTCTTTATTCGTTCACCTCTGCATTGCGTTGCATTGAGCTCGTTGTTTTGCATATTTGTCCAGTGCCCTTTCTAGAAGCCAAGCGGCCGCGAGATTATGCGAATTCTAAATTTCTATCAGTTAGACAAGAGAACGTGAAGTGGATTGCATATGCATTGCTTGGTTTGCATGTTTTTTCAATGCCCATCTCTTCAGATTTGTGTTGGGAGCTCTAGGCCGCTGTTGGGTATTGAACTTTGGATGTATCTACAATGCCCAACTCTTTGCTTTTGCGTTCAGAACTCTAGCCCTTTGTTGGGTGCTGAATGGTTCATGTTTGTTCAATGCCCATCTCATTAGATTCCCATGCTGGGAGCTTGATACCACTGTTAGGTATCGAACCTTGTATGTTTTGTCAATGTCTTGCTGTTTGTAGTTGTGCAAGGAGCACTGAAGCTTTGCTGGGTATCAAAGCTTGTATCTTTTCTCACTGTACATCTCTTTAGATTTGTCTTAGGAGCTATAGAGCCCTGTTGGGCATTGAACCTTCAATGTGGAGCTTTGAAGCTTTATTGGCTATTGAACCTTGCACATTTCCTCTATACCCATCGCATTGGATTTGTATGCAACTCAAGACCTTTGTTCTATACTGAAACTTGTTTGTTATCCTACTATCCAATGATGGTGATGGTGGACTATGCCTGCATTGCTTAATTGATATGTTTTACTAGAGGAGCCCATGTCACTAGATTTTGGTGGAAATCAATCCTTTGTTGGGTCGGAAATCGCATTATAAAAGCTGTTGAGGGTAGTTGGCTGCAGGTTTCACTCTTATTGTTCCTTGCTCGACCACTTCCCTGGCAATTTTATAGTGATTGATTGGAACAACCTTTTGTCACTAACTTCTACTATTCTAGTTGTCTTGGATTCCCTGCTCCGACCCATCTCAAAACTTGAATCAAAGTTGCACATGTGTGGCTGACCTCACAAAAGCTCTCTATCTCCAATAAAGTTCAGTTCTTGGCCTCTCATCTACTCCTTCCACAGGCATGCAAGCTGAAATTATAATGCATTTACAGTAGAAAGTGAATGAAGATTGCAAAATAGAGTTCCCCAATTAAAAGGAGATGCGCACCAGTGAAACCCATTGGAAATGCCCTTCGCACTCATGATCATTGACAATGTGCCGCTTGCAGTGGTCACTGTTGCCACTGCTAATACTTCTCTTATTTCGATCACCTGAGACAATGCATGTGGCATCTGAATTGCAACAGAAAGTTTATGGTATGGTACCCTTATCACTGCATTCATTTCTACTGCTTTCCTTATGTTCAAGATATTGTTTTTATTCTTTGGATGAATGTATGCTACCATTTTCCTGGCCTTCTTTGAAAATACGAAAGTTTAAACATATGCCCTTCTTTCCATTTCCTCAATTTTACTTCCTTCAGGATTATCTCCGAAAGTGTGGTAGTCAGTTGACCCATATGCCCTTCCCATTGCATTGCCCTTCGTTTTGAACCGTCAAATTGGTGTTTTTCTATTTCCCCAGATAAGTTATAGGACAAAGCTGAAATAAATGTGTCCTCTTAGAAAAGATGAACTATTGATGAGGCAAGACTTCTTCATAAGAAGTTAAAGATGTCAGAAGATGCCATGCAGAAAGCCTTCTGATGTTAACAATTATGAGAAAACAATTGGATTTTCTCTTATAAATGGGGTCTTGCATATATCTCAGCCTAGGCTTTACATGTTTGGATCTGGATGGGCTGCCAAGACAAAAGGAAATTAAAATTTTTAATTTACGTGGTGGGAATGAATGGCTAAGTACGTATAGTGGATACAAGAAGGGCCAGAATGCCAGATGCCATGTGAGTGTATAGCTGGTCTTGTGAAGAGATTGGTTCTTTTATGGTTGGTTGTGGATTAGCATTGACTTTTATATTAGTTTTATGATGACTTAAAAAATGTGTATAAATTTTGATGTTAACATAATATTTTTTTTTTTTTCAATATAAAAAATTAGTATTTTTATGACCCCTGATTGGTCAAGAAATTGATAATGTTATTACAACCTTCACTTCATTCGAGGTTTGAAATTAATTTTGACATTAATTATTTGGTCTGGTTGATATCTTTGTGCGATTTGGTGTGTCCCACTACTGCCGCTGATAGTTGCGGGGTTAGAAACCCAATGGATTTGGTGGCATGCTTGTTCGGGCAACTTGCTGGCATTGGTGGGGCAAACTCCCATCCGTTTTTTTGGCATACGTGATTTGGCATACGGTTAAACTTGTTAGGACAATCTCTACGAACACAAAACCTCCACTATATACTAAAAACTACTATTCAAAAAACCAGCTACTTATGGAGACATATGATAGAAACGTTGGGCTATAAATTTAAGTTTTTTTAAATAACATATTTTAATTATAAGAATGGGCTAAAGCACTCGCACACCCTCTAATGGAAATGAAAAACCTCAAACAATAGTTCGGAGACAGTACATCACAGCTTGCTACCCTTGTTTTATCATGTAACAATATAACTCCTTCTTTTTCACAATGCCCTTGTTTTATCATGTAACACTATAAAAGCTCCTTCCTTTTCACAATGTATTTATAGTCAAGATCTTCTAATAATATAATGAACCACCAGTGTTTTATTTTTCCTTTTGATTTGACAATTTTCTAAATAGCCTTTCATGGTCATCAAAACCCTAACGGGATTCAAACCCAGGGTTAGGGTTAAATTGAAAACCCTAGCACAAATTGCAGCCGCTTCAACCACATGCGACGTTATATATGTGATGGGCTTTTTATTGTTGAATATTGAGCTCCCAAGAACAGACTGGGATATCACTATGGTTCGAAAGTAGAATGTGATGTGCTTTCCGGTTTTTATGTTTAGGGTTTTGTATTTTGTGATCCTGTTACGGGTTCTGTTTTAAGGGTATATCTTTTCAAATCGTAGTATTCAATTTATGGATTGTTCGTGACAGGAAACTGTTGAACGGCGACGGACTAGAGTCTCTGGCGTGCTTATAATCCATGGCATGCACAGCGCTGAAAGTCGCCAAAAAAGAATGGACGCTCACGGTGGCCCGTCTCTCTTTTCACGACGATGCCTTATAAGTACGTTCAAATATTCTCTACGAGAGGAAGAAGAGTTCTCTTCATTCTTTTTATTTGGGGTTCTTTGGCTTTGCGGTTATTTAATTTTTTATTTTTAGGAAAGTACGGGCTATCTTTGGCCTGTAAATGGCGATGGAATAGAGTCTCTTGTGTGCATTTCAATTGCACATAAAGTGCTAAAAGTCGCCCAAAGAAAACCAGACGGCCACGGAGGGGCGTCAAGAATCTGACTGGCGATCCTTAAGTCCGTTTGTACATTGACCCACCC
>JZKD02S0115605.1:346513-366844 GCA_000966675.3 Picea glauca | reverse complement strand
TAGAAAGCATGTTCAATGCCAAATTGATTAAGCTCCTCGTGCAGCAGACTGTATATTTACGACTGTCGGCAAAATTAAATGCAAACAGCTAGATCAAAATAATAAAAAATGACTGAGGTAATCAGGTTGTAAGAACGGCCAGTCGTATTTTGAGGCAAGCAGCGAATGAGACAAGCTGTGTACAGGAGCCGCACCTGTGGGCTGTGGCCCACCAAACCACGGGGACGCTGTTCCCACAACGAATCACAAGGAATACGGTACTAATCCCACTCAATCTCTAGTCCCATCACGAAACAAATTTTTCTTTGAATTTTGCACTTATGGATCTTCCTTACAATTTTTATCATTTTGAAACTCAAGTTGCAGGGATCGCTTCGTGCACCAAGCCATCAGGGATCGAAATTTTGCTGATGCCATCGAAATCACAGCGCTAAGGGAGTCGAAAACGGGCATGTAGGGTTGAAGAATCACAGGGTTAGGTGACCGGCATTATTATATTGTGGGCGCCTTGGCATTCAAAACGCCGATTTCGAGTAGTGGAGAACATATACTAGAGTCCCGACAGGCAGACGTCTCGATTACCATGGCGGAGGCGAGGGATCCAGGCGCGGCGTCGAGCCGTTGGCATCTGCACACTTCTCAGGAGTACGAGAACGGCGGGAACAGCGCTCGGGGTAAAAGGAGATCCAGCGTTCCTGATCAAACTGAAGCCGGAGGAGCAGGAGATGAAATTGAAATTGGCCCCAGGAGATCGAGAGGCAGGCCCGCCGGTTCCAAAAACAAGCCGAAGTCCCCGATCATCATAAGCAGGGAAAGCCCTCACGCGCTTCGCGCCCATGTGCTCGAGATCTCCGATGGGTGCGACGTGGGAGAGAGCGTGGCCACCTTCGCCAGCAGGAGACAGGAGGGAATCTGTGTTTTAAGCGGCAGCGGAACCGTGACCAATGTCACCCTCCGCCAACCCACGGCGCCGGGCGCAATCGTGTCTCTCCATGGCCGCTTTGAGATCCTTTCATTGTCGGGAGCCTTTCTGCCGCCTCCTGTTCCACCCGACGCAACGGGCCTCACGATTTACTTAGCCGGCGGGCATGGACAGGTCTTGGGAGGAAGCGTTGTGGGCACGCTCGTTGCCTCTGGTTCTGTTATCATCAACGCGGCTTCGTTTATGAATGCTGGTTATGATCGTCTTCCTCTAGATGAAGATGAGGCGCCGACCCCTATACAGTTACAAGCTGAGTCCTCGCCCCTCGCCGCTCCACCACAGCAGAGCGATATACCCATTATGTATAACATGCCTCCAAATCTTCTTACCAACTGCGGGCCTCTACATGGTGATGAGGCCTATACATCATGGGCATCTGCACGGCCTCCTCCTTATTGAGCAAGACAAAGAAGAGGATAACTCACTGACCCCAACTCATATTTCTACTTGGACGATCAATACAATACTTAGATTTTGGTACAGGCTTATATCCGTCCAGAGTTTCATTGTGGTGGACCGTCACCAGAAAGGAAGAAACTGCAAATCTSAGAAACAATTCAGACACACAGGCTGTTCCTGTTCATCCTCGTCAACAGATGAGTGAGTTTTTGGAATTGTTTTTCAACACTGAATGCTGTGTATTTTGCTTCAATGTCAATTCAATCTCCTACAGACCACCCGTGAGTTTTTTGAATTGTTTTTCAACACTGAATGCTGTGTATTTTGCTTCAATGTCAATTCAATCTCCTACAGACCACCCCAGTAAATCTGAAATTTGATCTGGTACTTGGGTCTATCAKTTAGGAGAGTTTGGTTGTAGGTTTATTTCTCATTATAACTTAAATTAAGTTTTGCAAAAATGATAAATAATAAGGGAAAGTTTGTTTGCAGTTGGAGTACTTCAGATTCTTATATTTTTTTATCACTGGATGAGTTCACAATCTGTCACCTTAGATTCTTATACTTTTTAATCACTGGATGATTTACAATCTGTTTTTTTTTTATCACTGCATGAGTTCACAATCTGTCTTTTTTATCACTGGACGAGTTCACAATCTGTCACCCTTATATTCTTATACTTTTTTATTACTGGATGAATTCACAATCTGTTTTTTTTTTATCACTGGATGAGTTCACAATTTGTCACCGTTATTTTCAATCAGCAATCCTAACCATGGAAATTCGATCTTAAATATTTAAAATAAGCATAAATTCTAATTTTTTATTCTTAATTCTTAATCTTTAAATTTATT
Organism: Picea glauca; assembly: GCA_000966675.3. Taxonomy (NCBI): domain Eukaryota; kingdom Viridiplantae; phylum Streptophyta; class Pinopsida; order Pinales; family Pinaceae; genus Picea; species Picea glauca. Next base: position 364,609 of record JZKD02S0115605.1, on the reverse strand, counting down.
TTTTTAACTTTCCAAGTTTTAACTTTGATTTGTTAACTCTGCAACTCTTATTCATGAACTTTTAAACTTGTTTTGTGACTCAATTAACTTTGACTTGGTTGAAACAAAATTGTTAATGATTAATTTAATTTGATTTTTTTTTGACAATTCTTTTCATTTTTATTTTGGTAGGTACTTTTACATATGCAAAAAGGATGTTATTTGTTAATTTGGTTGAGTTTGAGTGATTGGGGAAATGATTGTTATATTCTCCAGCCAAATTCAATTCCAACAAATAATATTCTGATTGTAATTGTACTGAATTGTTAAACACAGATTTAATTTGAAGCTTTCTAGTTAAAACTCTTTCTGTTTTAACAAATATAAATGCATTTCTCAGTATAAGAAACTATGTTACTCATCAAAACAAATACAAGAAACTATGTTAATCATAAAACAGCTTTTGATGAAATGAAGAAAAACATTTAGTCAAATTTGTTTTAGATTTTAATTATGTTTTTTTGAAACGTTGCTGAAAAACAGACACAGAATTTTTATGTGTTGAGTGTTAATTTTTTTAATGAAACATCAAACTTTGTGTGTTGAGTGTCAATTTTTATGAAACATCAAACAATAGTTATTCTGTTTTTGGTTTAAATTTTTTGAAACGTTGCTAAAAAAAACAGACAAACAATTATTTTTTGTTGAGTGTCAATTTTTATGAAACATCAAACAATAGTTATTCTGTTCTTGGTTTAAAACTTTCGGCTTTAGAAATTTTCAATAAATTTTCTGAAACGTCCTTGGAAATAAACACCTGTGGCTGATGATTTTGGAGTCCATTTGTATGTTAAAAATAGTTTTTCCCAGCCTCCTTTTTAGATTAGAATTCTTTCGGCCCATTATTCTGTCAACAAAACTATGTTATTCATCAAAACCATTTTTGAGGTTTTTTTAAGTTTTTGAAATTAAAAGCACATCGATTTTCATTATGCTCCTAACAGAAAGTTTCCATGAATGATCTGCTAATACAGTTCCCATGAATGATGATCTAGTGTTAATTCTTATGCAGTATCAAAAAATAGTTTCTCTTGAGCATCGTTTTTACGCTCGTGTATTTGTTATGTTTTTCAAAACTATCGCATTATCTCAATCGTTTCAAAGCATCTGTAATTTTTTACATATTTTTTAAATTTCTTTGTATCTGTGAATGTAAATTGAGGGTGATAAATTCTACATCTACTAACAGACTTTAAAATTTTTAATTTACAAATGGAAATCTATTTGAAAAGTAGTGTCAGGACTTTGATTTTTTATGAATAAATGATCATTATTTAATTCTGTTTCTGTTTTTGGTTAAATTTAGTTTTTTTTTTTTATCTTGGGATGTAAANTTTTATGAATAAATGATCATTATTTAATTCTGTTTCTGTTTTTGGTTAAATTTAGTTTTTTTTTTTTTATCTTGGGATGTAAATTTGGATAAAATAGCTATTTTATGTTGTTTAAATTGCATTTCTAAATGCAAAAATGAATACAGCATGCTGAAAATTTATAATTTTGATTACATATAAAAATCCTACACTTAAGTTAGAGTCTTTCTTAATGAGAAAATTTATAATTTTAATTACATATAAAAATCCTATACTTAAGTTAAAATCTTTCTTAATGAGAAAAATAAAGGTTAATTAAATTAAAAAAAATAATTCTGTTTTTAAAAGTAAAAAAAGTCAACTTAATTTCACAAAATATTAAAAATTTAATAAATATTAAAAATTAAAAATTAATATATATATATATATATTTTTTATAATAATAATAATAACAATTTATTTTTAAAATTACTCTCAAACTAAACACTAAAGATAATCATATTTGAGTATTTTTTATAATTGAAATCCATAAAACTTAAAAAATATAACAATATAATTTTTAGAAATGAATAAAATTAATAAACTTTATTTTCTTTAAATTTAAATACTAATTAAATTTATATCAAATATTATAATGTCTAAAAATATTATCAATTAATTATAATTTTTTTTTATAAAAATAAAATATATATAATCATTCATCTTTATTTTAATTTTTTACAATTTTTATCAAAATTTTATTATATAAATATATATTTATATTTTCTAATAACTCTTATAAGATTCAAAATTTTACTATTGTTTCTTTGTACAATTTATACAAAGACGTTTTTGAAAAGTTACTAATCCTTCCTAGTCACGGGAAGGAATGTAAAATGTAAAAATAACATGACCCTTTTTATAAAAAAAAAATAAGAATAATCACATTCTTTCAAACTTTATAATTTTTTATTTAAAAACAATATTTAAAAAATATTTTTCAAAATTTAATGTTATATATGTTAACTATGTATATATATTTTATGTTCTCTTTTAATTATATTTATTTTTATATTTATTTTGTTTACATAGTTTATTTAATAACTCAGAGGTGGTAAGGTGTTTATAAGTTGGATTTGAAATGGATATCAATGAGATAGATAGATATGGAAGAAGTTGATATTCCAAATACAAAGACAAACGTTTAGGACTTATTAGAAAAATTATGAATTTTTGGTGTTACTTTTGGTTTGAAAAATGTATATGCTATTTTAATGAGTTTGATCATTAATGTGTTCAAAAAATAGATAGATAAATCTGTCTTGGTATTCAATGATGACATTCTCATTTATTCTTAGAAGGAAGAATATGAAGATAATTTGTAGATAGTAGTACAAATTTTGAGAGGACATAGACTATATGAACACTTGAGTAAGTGTGAGTTCTTCAAAGAGAAATAGTATTTGAAGTATTTATTACCACAACACTTATTTTGATACGATCGAATTTTGTAAAGAATTCTTAGTTTTCATGCATGTACTAAAGGCATTGGTGGAGTTTTAATGATTGATATAAGGGTGGCTAGTTATCAATATAGGAAGTTGAAGAAGTTTGAGAAGAATTATCCTACTCATGAATTAGAGCTTTTCTCAACTCTGCACTTTAAAATCATGGCCCCATTATTTGATTGGATGTAGGTTTGAGTTACATTTGGAGCATGTGACTTAGAGGTATTTGCAAACCCAACCTTAATTGAAAGCTAGACAATGTTGTTGGGTGGAATTTCTTACCAGTTATAATTAGTTGAATGTTAGGAAATGATGTTGGGTGGAATGAAGGCACATAATTGAATTTTCATAAACCCAACCAAGTTCAAGGGTGTTGATAAGGCAACATTCTTTGAAAGATAGTTTGTACCAAGAGGTGAACAAAGATTTATTAAGAAAGGAAAGTGGGAATGACAAAGAAATTAGGAAGTGTGAAATCTATCACATAGCATATGATTGAGTTATATTGTGGAGAGATCACATTTGTATTTCAAATCAGTCGAAGATCAAGAAGTTGGTGTTTTATGATGCACATAATGCTCCCCATTATGACTAGTCACCCAGGATTCCAAAGAACATATGTGAGCATGAAGAAAGGATACTTTTGTTCAGGGCTTAATGAATATACAATAGATTACATTGCTAAGTGTTTTGGATGCTAGCGTTTCCAAGTGTTTTTGTTGCTAGCGTTTAATTAAGTCAAGCATCAACATACAATAGGGAAGTTCAATTTGTTGAGAAATCCTGTTTGGAAGTGGAAATAAGTCACAATAGATTTCATCATGATTGAAATTCCAAGAACATCTTGAACCATTGATTCTATTTTTGTGGTGGTAGATTGATGAATGGAAGTAGTTCATTTCATTCTAGTGAAGGCAATTCATTGAGCACGAGATATTGCTCACATCTTTATTAGAGATATGGTCACATTGCATGGAGTTCCAAATATGATTGTGTTAGATAGAGATCCAAAATTTACTTCTATATTTTGGAAGAATTTCTTTCAGGAGTTGGGTACTAAATTGAATTTCAATATTACATATCATTCTAAATCCGATTGTTAGACAAAAAGAGTCAATTGAGGACTGGAAGATATTCTTCTCATGTAAACGATGAACCAATTGAGGAGTTGGGCGGATTGTCTTCCACTTGTATATTTTTCTTATAGCCATGGTTATCACCATTTTTTGAAGATGGTCCTTTTGAAGCCTTGTATATGAAAAGTGTAATTCATGTATGAGTGGAAAAAACTTGGAGGTTCAGAGAGCTCAAGGAAGTGTAACTTTGGAGGATATTGAAGGTATAGTGAAAAAGGTACAATAGAACAGGAAAGCTGCATAGGACATAGATACAAGTTATGTGAACAAGAAGAGGATATAGTGCAATTGTTTAGGGTTGTGCGAAAGAGTTTCTTAGAGTGAAATTGAAGAGAAGTTACACATGGTTGGGAAAGTGGAGGAAGTTAGTGGTGAGGTATTGTGAACCTTTTGTGGTCTTGGTGAAAATTGGCACAATGGCTTACATATTGGATTTACCACCTCATGTAGTTGTTCATGATGTATTTCATGTATACTTTCTCTAAAGATGCATTCCTAATCCTAGTCATGTGTTGGACTATGATGAGTCAAATGGAGGGCTTAGGGGAGTTCCACACATAGCCCCTGGAGATTGTAGGTACTAGAGTGTACTGCCTACAAAATAGAGATATAGAGCATGTTAGAATATGATGGAGGTTGTCTACAATGGTTTGTGACACTTGGGGGTTAGATTCTAAGATGAAAAAGATTTACCCTTATCTTTTCATTGTTGGTTAGCTTTGGGGACACATCATTTTTGAAGAGGGGGTAATTGTATCACCTAATTTTTTACTCTAGCATTTACTATTGATGCATATTGATTTAGCTAATTATACGATGATGATGGTGATTGATGCAGATTCATTTCATTGATAATAATGTCATGATGTGATCCGTAAATAGTGGGCCTATGGCCTCTTTGTTTCATCAACACAAATTCTTCAATGAATTCTATTTTTACTGCCTACAATGGATCAAACTCTTAAATTGCAATCATGAATCTGAGTGTAAGCCTTTTGGTTGTTAGTGGATTTGTTTCAACTGGTTTTTGAGATTGGGCTACTAATATCAAGATAAGAAAAACTACAATTCTTCTTGCTCTGTTATAAATAGAGAGGGCATTCTCTGTTCAGATGTTTGGATCGTTGTAGGTGGTAGTATCTTCTTTCTCAAAAGAAAAGATGATACAAATGACTATTATAGCTAAAACCCAATGCTTCCCATATGTATAATCTAGTGTTCTGGTGGTCGATTTAGCCTTTATAAATGAAAATAGTTCCACATATTTCCAAGTGAGTGATTTACATGTGAAAGGGGGCGTATCTGGTTATGATATAAAAAAAGAACCCAAAACTATCCATCTAAAATCACACCAGCTGACCATAGACTCTTTTACATAGCGTAGCAATGAAGAAAGACACTTAATGGACAGATTTAGTCATGCAACAATGGAAAAAAATGCCTAGAGGATGAGTTGGGTGACCAATGATGAAGAAAAATGTCGAGTATGGCTCATGGGCATAGAAAAAACGCCCAAGAAACAATAAAAACGTTTTGTAAGGTTTGTGGGAAAATAAAAGACACCCAACAAGCATGAAAATGTTGAGTTTGGTTTGTGGGTAGAGGGAAAATTCCCAAGTGTAAATCTAAATACACTGAGCCAACTCCAAGGAATTAAGGCAATGATTTAGTTAGAGAGGAATCAAGCTATGAAATTGTGTTGTGGGTATGCTTTACACAACCCAAAAATCTCTGAAGGTGATTATCAGTAGTGCCCACAAATAGTAAGGGAACCATTAAGAATATTTCAATTGGTGAAGTCTTAAAACTTTCAAGAAATCAAATTGAAACTAGAACCATAATAAGCAGATTACAGAGTCACATAGTGTTAGCACTAGAAGTCACCCTTAGATTGCATAGAAGGTAAGCCCAATACCCATCAGTTTATACAGTAAATGTAAATGAGTTTTAAGAGGCTAAATGGAGAAGACTCAATGAAAATAGCGTTCTAACTTAGAAATCTAGACTAGCATGCGTAAGCAATTGAGGTCTAGAATAAACTTTAGCCAGTAAGTTGGAGTAAGGGTGAATAGAGGGAAGACTTTGGTGATGAGAGTGTAGAGGTCTGTCGTGGACATCAGGTCTTCCAATAGCCTAAAGAGGAAAAAATTAAACACAAGATCCTCTTGAATTCAAATCTCAAAGAAACTGAAAGAAATTATAACAACAATATAATCAAACATTCATCATAATACAGTTACAACAATCCATGTGAATCAGTCATTCATGAAATCTCTCAGTATTAGTGGCAAATAAGATGGAGTAAGAAAGATGACTTAGATTAACCAAGATGTCTCAAAAACAAATACATAACCAAAGAAACAGTGTTCTTCATAAAAAAAGAATTACAATAGCAAGGAGCCTAACTCAACCATTCGACACTAACAACATACTAAAACTGCCTATATATACTCAGAAATGTTGCAACCACGAGGAGTGTGATCGGACCACTACCTTCAAAGCCTTAAGTCCGTGCTTACTCTACAAGATTGTGCAGGTTTGGTCATGTCAGATGCGAGCCAGGCCCAGTTATGTGCATTACAAGAAAAATTGCCCATAAGGAAGCTTTGGATTGTCAGCGTGCCTTCATGGTTGCGCTCTACAATGCTTTCCATTTATGGGGTGAGACGAGGTCTCAACTGTCGCCCCCAATCTTCAATAACTACCTTCATTGGGATCATGACAGGGCCTGACACTCATGAATGTTTCCAGGCGGTGCCATATGAATTTTTTTTAGTCAATCCTGACATCTCAAGGCCAAGAATATCTCCTTCTGTGACCAATATGGACGCTTTCAGTCTTTGGTGTAGCTCCTCTCCATCTCTCCATCTTCAATGTGACCTAGGGCCATGACCCTACGCAATTGCGCTATTGTGGATGCGACCAAGGGTGGTTTGAAAGAAAACCGCTTTTGTCCCCACAATCACCATGAACTGCCACGCATCCCTTTCCAAAAACCATGGTTCTAATTGCGGCCTGCCCTTAAAACTTTAAAATGTGCGCACCTTCCGACCCCGCAATGGAGTGTGACCGTTGATCTTGTGATCTGAGATGAGGCTTCCTGATCAACGACCCAACTCTGGTGCTTTAGATCGACAGATCAGATCTTCCCTCTTCGAATCAACAACTGAGATTTGCTTCACGAATTAGCCTTTGGGAATTTCAATTCTCAAACCACATTTCCCTCTAAGAAAAACCTCCAGAGCTGAGGATCTGATGACATGTGGCGTTCTGGATTTGGACGGTCGAGATCCACTTCGGGTCTCCGGGACTTCGAGCTTTGGCCCTTCGAGATTTCTAAGCACTTCTCATTTCAAATCTCCCAAAGCTTATTTCCCCGAACACTTGGATCAACTGCCACCTGTCCCTTTAAAAATCAACGACTCATGCTCTCTTAGGGCCTTTTGCTCCAGTGCTATACTTTGCACAACTTTTAATATTTCGAATGCCCGAGAGCTGCTAATCTAAACTCCACATGGAATTCCCGCTGTTGAAAGTTGAACCTGCCTTTTTGCTTGATTCAAGTCCAGAACGGACTGCTCTAAGTGTCGCGCTTTGAGCCCGCAACTGCATCCTGTGTAAACAAAGACTTGGATGACTGGATAGGGGCTGGGAAAACAGGTAGATTGTGGCACTTTGAACACAAAGGGGGGAAAATGAGAATGATTTTACAAGCCGAAGGGGGAAAAAAAATTAAGAATTGGTCTGCGAAAGGAGAGAGAGAGGGGAAAAATGGACTTAGGTAGAAACCACAAACCCACAGGACTCTGCCAAGTTTGTGTGATAACACATAGTATAAACAACAAGGATTTATTTTTCTCAGGAAATTCCTTACAAAGGGTGAGTTATGCACGCTCAAAAATATTATGTATTATTACTCACTAAAAAATAAACTGCAGATAGGCATGGCTAAGAGACACCTTTGCTCATCATGGACAAGCTCTTTGACTTCTTCCTCCTATGATATTGAAGAAGGATGCACTCTTTGAGATCTCATATTTTCTCTTCAAACTCCCCAAGTTATGCTTACATCTCCCCTATTCCTCATTCTTCACTACAACCTTCATTTTTAATGGGCTACCTATGGAAGGCCAACCATCACAATGGTTCGTTTCCATTTCCAAATTTTGCTAAAAAACAAAGTACAAATAAAAATAAACTTTACATTCTCATTACAAATTTACAAGAAATTTAACAAAGATCCAATTTCAATCACACCTCCCCATTTGAAGGATTTTGGTCCCCAAAAGCTTCAACTCCCTTCAATCTTATTCTCCGATATCCAAGAAGACTCTTGCAGAAATCCAAGAAAGGGTGCCTTTCTTGCAAGATAGAAGATAAGAGTTAATTAGGGGTTGCCTTTGACATAATCCTACTATCCATCTCATGGTTGGAGATGGCATTCAATGTTGCGATAGGTCATTGGACAACCATTTCTCCTTGGGCTACAAGTGCAAGCAACTCCTCTTTCCCCTTGACCTTGACCCTCCAAGCTTTCTTCTCATTTATTCAGTTCTTGGGATGGATTTCTAGATGAAGCCTCCAACATTTGGCCTCCCAATGTCTAGTCAATTTACAATATTGGCAATAGTTCATGCATGGGTAACTTGGCCTTCTAGAGTGCCAACAATCACTAACCTTATAATGACCCCTTTTCTTGCAACATAAGCAAACTATGTCATACCTTTTATGTTTTTATTGATTCTTGCTAGCTTGGTTGCTTGGTCCCCCAAGATTTGGAGTGAATATATATGGTAGAATCATCTATTTGTTTCCATTTCTAGCTGCCTTTTTGACGCAGACCCTCGGGCCAAGATCCGCACAGGATCGATCTTCTTCAAATCCGCAGAATTGAAATAGTTCTTTCGGCCCTCACTGGAGCCCCACAAATCCGATCCACAGGTCCTTCACAAAAACCCCACCTGCACAATGTGCACTCGACATGAGTCTTCACCTCCGCACAACCACCAAATACGACCTCTGGCCAAGCCAAGAGGTGCTTTCCGCATCTCGCGAGTCGGGACTCCCTATCTCACGACTCCTTCACCCTTGAACTCCTGGTTCCCAGAATGCCGAAAAGGGCTCAACTCCACAACTGGCTCCTCCATTAATGCTCCACGCCTTTCGTGTTTCAGGGTTTCATGATTTCCCGAGTCGGGACTCCTTGTCTCACGACTCCTGGCCTCTTGAACACCCGGTTCCCAGAATGCCAAAAAGGGCTTGACGTCGAAGCTCTACTGGCTTTTGCAATTTGGGGAATCATGATGCAAGCATTCCCCCTATTCTCTATCTTTCAAATCCTCGGTTGCCGAAATGCCGAAATGTCTTGACGTTTGTTCTTTCGGGGTTTTGCGATTCGAGATTTCGTGATTCCGGCTGCAGACGATTGTAGGTACTTCGAATTCCCAGACCCTGAAATGCTGAAATCCCTCTTGTTGAGAGATCAGTGGCCCAGACCCTTTTGGAACCAACGACTATGATCCCACTGGATCGACGACTCGAAATCTTTCGGGCCTTTCCCCGACACCTTGACCGCTCGCCACGTGTCCTCCTTGATGGATGGTTCTTGTCCTTTCATGAATTCTCCGTTCATGATTTCGATGACTCTTCACTCTCGATCTCTTAGTGTCTAAATCCCCAGATTCCCGAAATGGCTCAGATCTTTTCGAGATTTCACGAACAAGGAGTTCACGATGCAGTGACTCCAAAATCTCTTGTTGCGCCAATCCCCGAATTCTCGAAATGTGAATTCACACAAGATCTGATGACTCTCATTGGATTGGATCCAACAACCCCTATCTCTCCTGAGCTTATGGGTGATTGTAAAGGGACTCGCCTTAACCCTCTTACTCCTTTGCAAGATCTTATGGCTCTCGGGTCTTCGACGTTTCTCCATGAAGTGTTCCCGTCATTCGATTTCAGCTCCTCTCCCGTGCGACCTGCCAGAGGTTAAAATCCATGCGCCTTCCTCCGGATCTGATGGCTATCGGTCCTTTTCACTAGATCTGACGACCCATATCTGTTTCTCTTCCTTGTGCACTTTCCTGCGTGCGTCTAGACGTAGAATTCAACGACCCAGATCTCGCCTCTCCAGCTGATCTAACGACAGCTGTGATCTACCTTGAGCATGCCCTTATTCCTTTCCCTTGGAATATTTCTTTCTCCAAAAGGTCTCGGCCTTTGTCTCAGTTGCAAAGCCTGTAACCTTGGCTCCCGCCTGTGTTCTAAGAGGCGTTCCTCCTCCTGAGCTTTATTTCTTTGAATCCTCAAAGGTTCCTTCGAACTCTGCAACCTCTTGCAGGACCTTTGCACAAAATGGTGCTATCTCTTCTAATCTTATCTATGGCTCTGACCTCAAAGTGTCTCTGTCCCTTTTTCTCCTTGAAGGGATGTAAGTGCCCTCTGGAAACCTCCTACTCAAGCATGCTTTGTTGAGCTTCTGGGTGTTCAGTAACCCTGTGAGTGTCTCCTCCTGTGACACTTTTCTTCTCTATGAACTCAACAAGAGTTCCTTCTGTGCACACTTGCACCAACTCAATGCCCACTTGGTAGAGTTCTCCAGAATCTTCGGTGAATCTGTCTTCTCACCGAACTCGAAATAGAATTCTCCTCAATGCATCCTATGCATTTTCTCAATGCCCTCCTGGTAGAGTCTTTACAGAATTCTCAACAATTCTGCTTCTCCTCTCTGTGCTCTCCTCTGCACAGTTTCTCCTTCAGGGTGTTCAACAACCTTGAGGCTTCCTCTCTGAGTCAATGACTTCAGCTGGTGCACCCTTCTGACATGTCTCTGTCTGAACTCCGCAAAATTCATAAGTGCACTCCTTGCACTGGCTTGCAGAACCCACAATATTTTGTCATGCAACCCTTTGCATGAAGCCTCAAAGAACCCAAACCTGAAATCAAAGAACTCACAGATAGGAAAATCTATCTATCTCTTGCAGATAGAACTTAACATACATCTACAACATGAATGAACACACAACATTCATAAAAGACACATAAACACATAGAAAACACATATGCATGAAAAATTTCTTGTATTAACATCAATGTCTGATTATAATGTGTTCAAGCTCGGACTGCAATAGAGTCGTAACTCTCCTCTACTTTCCCTATTCTCTCTATTCTTCTCTCTGCCTCTCTCCAACTAAAAACAAAAGAATATCTTTTTACAAAAGGGGGCTCCTCGAGCGCTTCCCTCCTTCCTCACCAACTCTCATTAATTTTCATTCAATTACATTGAATGACTGTCTAGTCCAAATCGGACCTAGATCTCAGCCTTATAACTATTTAAGGCGACCTTTATCTCAATCTTGTGCACATGCATGGATTTTGGCTCTTTGGCCTTACAATCATTAAATACAATTTCAAAATTTGAAATTTGAAAGTGAGAGGGTTGCGCCTCTCCTCTCCATTGAACGTGCGCTTTGATGTGATGGCTAACTAGTGTGTAGCTGGATTGGAGCGATGCTCCTGCATCACTTTTCCTCCATGGGAATGTATTCGTTTTTGGTTCCTCTTGCTTTGATGAAAGTGGTTTGAGCTACACTTGTGCTGACTTCTTGTCTAATGAATCTTAGGCCTTCATGCTTGGGCCTCTATTGAGTTGCAATGGGGATTATAATCCCTTGGCCATTCTTTCCTATCCCTTGGCCATCTTATCCCATTTTCCTCATGAGATTGGAACCGATGCCTCTAGTGTATTTCTCAAAGTCACCAAAGGTTTCTTGAGAAAAGGTCTTAGAAGGTGAGCTTACCATGCTTGCTTTTATCCTTCTTCTAACTTCAAAAGTGGAAATGGAAGGGGCTTGTTTGGTCTCTTGGACGGTTTCTTATAGCCTTTTCAAGGCCTTTTCCCTCGATTCCAAATCCTGGTATAGTTGAGTAGTGATTTTGGTGAACATCGCCTCTTGCCATTTATCTATCTTAGTGAATTTCTCCCCCAACTGCAAGAGCTACAATATGCTCCTGTCTAATTCTGGCCTCATGGTGGTGAATGATTCATGGCACTTGGAAAGCTCCTTTTTTTATCTCATCCTCTCTTTTCCTCCAATATCGACTTTCTTCTTGGATCTTCCTATTGAAGTCTCTCAACTCTTCCAGCTTCTCCCTCTTTAAGGATTTTCACATGACAACTGCTTCAAGGTCTTTGGCGAACATCCTCTTATACCATTTGATTCGTAAATAATGTGCCTATGGTATGTCCATTTCAACAAGACATATGATTCTTTGGAACAGGTTTGCTTCTTGGTCCATTTTTGGTTCAATGCTCTACTCAAATTTCATCGCATTGTATTTTTACTCCCCACAATGGAAGAAAATATGAAATTTCAATCATGAATATGAGTGTAATCCTTTTGGATTTTAGTGGCTTTGTTTAAAATGGTTTTTGAGCTTGGGCCACTTCTCTCAAGCTAAAAAAATAAACTTCTTGTTGTTCTATTTGGATGTTTGGATTGCTGTTGGTGGCAGTCTCTTCTCTCTACAAAGAAAATATGATACAAATGATTGTTGCAACTAAAACTCAATGCTCCCCATATGTATAATATAGTGTTGTCGTGGTCGATTTATCCTTTATAAATGAAAATACTTCCACAGATTTCCAGCTGAGTGATTTATACGTGAAAGGGGGCATATCTGGTTATGATATCAAAACATAACCCACAACTATCCATTCAAACTCACATTGGTTGACCAAAAAATATTTTACACAACCCAACAATGAAGAAAGACACTCAATGGATGAATTTAGTCATGCAACATTGGAGAACAATTCCTAGAGGATGAATTGGGTGACCAACTATGAAGAAAAATTATGAGTATGGTTCGTGGGAAAAGAACAAACACTCAAGTAGCAATAAAAACGTTTTGTGAGGTTTGGAGGAAAAGAAAAAAACATCCAATAAGCATGAAAGCGTTGAGTCTAGTCTGTGGGCAGAGGGAAAAACACCCAAGTAAGTGTAAATCAAAATACATTGATCCAACTCCAAGGAATTATGGCAATGATTTAGTTAGAGAGGAATCGAGATGTAAAAATGTGTTATGGGTATGCTTTACACAACCAAAAAATCTCTATAGGTAGTAGTGCCCACAATTAGTAAGGGGACCATTAAGAAGATTTTAGTTGGTTAAGTTGCAAAAATTTCAATCAATCAAACTCAAACTAGAACCACAATAACCAAATTACACAACCACATGGTATACACAAGTTATTTTCCTTGGGAAATTCCTTACAAAGGGTGAGTTATGCATGCTAAGAAATCTCATGCATGTTGCTCACTCAATTTTTTTTTGTATATGGGCATGGCTTGGAGACACCTTTGCTCATCATGGATAGGCTCTTTGACTCCTTCGTCCTCTAATATTCAAGTAGGGTGCATTGTTTGGGCTCTCATCTATGCTCCTCAAACTTCTCAAGTTCATCTTGCATCTTCCATGTTCCTCATTCTTCACGACAACCTTCATTTTTAATGGGTTTCCTTTGGAAGGCCAACCATCACAATGGTTCGTTTCCACTTCCAATTTCTGCCAAAAAGATGAAATAAAAATAAAAATAAATATTACATGCTTATTACAAATTTATAAGAAGTTTAACAAAGATCCAATTTGGATGATGATGTTATACTCAAAATTTTGCACATGGTTATTTACATACTGACATGGTTATTATTAAGTGATGTAATACTACTAATTTCAGGACCCGCACTACCCAAGGTTATATGTTAGGAGCAATGTGACATTGGTTATTAGGCATGTTTGTGATCTATTGTGAATACTAACCAAAATTAAAAATTATTGAATTATGTTGTCTTTGGGGCCAACACTAATATTAGTGAGACGTTGGGAGAAACCTACGATGGAAACATTATTAATCGTCAAGGAATAACACATTAAAATGGGACCTCCTTCTCAAGTCTAGTACTTTTAAACCTAAAATGATTATAGGGTACCTAAGTGAGGGCTTAATGTGGATTTCTATTTAAATTATTAGTATAAAGTACTCGTAGGTTTTTTTAAGCTCGAGAGCTTAAAAAAGTACTAACCCAAATTAATCCTCTAAACCTATTTAGAGAGGAGAATAATTCAGTTCGGGGGGTTAAACTTATTTCGATTTTGGAATTTACATTAGTTACTTTAGGAATTTCTACTAGATAGTCAGTGCCTTGTGCTTTGTGTTTTTGACCAAACCCTATCCCTTTTCAAGAAAATATTGTAGGGAAGGTTGGTTTGGATTGTTGTGATAGTTATTGATAGTTTGTGTACTCATGTCCATTAGTTTCTACTTGGTGGTTGATAGGGGTAGAGGATATAGTAGCCTGCTGGGAATATTCAATTTCCCTTCTTAGTTATATGTGTGAGCATTACTGCCATAGGTGGGAGACATTGTAGAAATACTTTGTAGTTATTTATCACATTTCATCTTGATGGTTGGTGTTGTTGACTTATGTTGTAGTTGGGGCTAGAGGCATTGACAATGTTACTAGTGGTCACTCCACCAATTTGAGAGATGTGGCTTTGTGCATGTCCTATTTTGAACCATGTCATTATTATTTCCTTATTCTATTCTTATATTGATGGCCTATTTGGTGTTGGTGTTTGGTCATCATCTTGAGTGAACCCTTGTTTAGATCTTGAGCTTGAGGCCCCATCATGGGGGGTACTGCGAGCATATTTGGCTACATGTTTCATTGGGAGGAAAAGTACCCATGAGTGCACGTTCTTAAACACCTTGTTGTTTAGTTACAGAAGGATTGGTTTGCACCAGGAAAAAGGGACATTTGCAAACATATAACTACTTTCATTTCTTTGTTCCATTGTGATACTTTTACCATTTGTTACTTGTCTTGGAAAATGTCATAAATAAATTAGTCCTGGTTATTATTTTATTGCTATAGTTGAATGTTAGAGTCATTATTAAAATATGAGTTAGATCTTAGTTAGTTCATTTCTTCCATAACAACCTCACAATAATGTTGCTAAATTCAAGTTGTTACACCTTTACAATGTATTTAATGTATCCTTTCTCAAGAAACATGTACTTAACCATGTCAAATTATATTTTGATTAAGGTCAATTAAAGGGAGAATTTAAAACAAAACCATTATGCATCATTGACAAGAAGGTAACATTTCTTTGTAACCAAGCCACGAGGAAGGTAATGGTAGAATAGAAGCAATATAATATAATTGAGGCTATGTGAAAGGTAGAGGATTCCATTAGGGAGGCATACCCATTTTTGTTTCTCATTTTGAGAATACATTGAGGTATATGTTGATTAAGGGGGAGGAGAATGCCATGCCTTAGTTAAGCCTTGTGGGATAAACTATAATGACCCCATATATAAATTTTTGTATATATATTCCTAGTAGACCAAAGCAAAAAGTACTACAAAGCCTTATGTTTAGGTTGATTATCATGTTTGTGTGTTTCTACATTTCTTTGCCAATGTGCAGGTAAATATTACCATGGTGCACTTTATAATATACTATGTTGGGAGGATATGTACAAGAGGAAATATGAATTATAATGCTAAACCACTAAAATATTACCATGGTGCGCTTTATAATATACTATGTTGGGAGGATAGGTAAATACTTATCTTTAGGTTGATTATCATGTTTGTGTTTTTCTACATTTCTTTGCCAATGTGCAGGTAAATATTAAATATTACCGTGGTGCATTTACAATATGCTATGTTGGAAGGATAGGTAAATATTACCATGGTTCACTTTATAATGTGGTATGTATGGTATGTTGGAAGGATATGTATAAGAGGAAATATGAAATATAATGCTAAACCACTAAAATATTTTGAAAAAATGAATAATGGAACTAATATGAGGACGTGAGAGGAGGAGAAGGGGGTCCTAGGGAGATAAAATATTAAAATATTATGGGCATATGTTGATTCATTATCAACTAACTATTTTCTTGTTTATTAGAAAGCCCACCATCCATCTACGTCACATGTTCGTATCGAATGAATGTGTACTTGAATGAAACACATGGTCTCATGTAAGCAAAAGGTATTTGAACCATGACTTTGGACATCTTACTATCTTATTCTATTCAATTATGAAATTGAGAAATAAAATTTTATGTATCCATGGCTTCCCTTTACGTAACTTCCACCAAGAATCTCAGTATCTTAGAGAAGTATGTGTCCATGGGGTTTTCTCAGGTGGTAGGAGAAGGATTTAGTAGATTTCAATGGAAAATCCATGGTTGCAAAATCAAGTGACAATGGGGAATGAAAATAAATACAAACCATGTCCTTTGTCGAATAATTAACCATAATTAAGCCAAAGTATACTATGAATACTCAAAATATAGTCAATAGATAATTTTTCCCATGCTTGCACTAAGGCACTAAAGGTGTTGGATTTCTTAAAGGGTTGTGTAGTAGAGAAGGGGAAATCTATATCTTATGTTATGCTTGGTTGCGAGGGATGAATTTGTGGTTAATTCAAAGTTAGGAGAGATTACTAGAGGGATTTCACTGAGATAAATTATGGTAGGTGTTTGGTTCTAGCAAATTTTGAGCATCATGGATTAGGCTTAATGACTTCTAGAGCCAATGGTCTTATCTTTGTTCTCGTTGTATCATACTCCATCCTGGGAATGAAATAAATATAAGATTCATTTTTTTCTTCCTTTTTGGGGTATCTACCAGGGGAAGAAAATCAACCTCTCTAAGCCTGAAGGCAGGAATGAGGTTGTTGGTACCTTGTCAATGCGACAATATTTCAATTAAGAGCTCAAACATGTCACTTATGATCATTGAACCTAGGTGGGGAGGTTAACAATCATTTCTTCCAACCACCCAAGCTAGACCCAATTCAATACAAATATAAGATGCCTATGATTGAAACATGTATCATTCTTTGATAGTCAAGGACCATTTCATTAAATTTGGACTAATTTGAGTCCAAGCCCATTTGAACATGGACTGGAATTGATGTTTTCAAAGTGCAAAATATAGTTCCAAATGTGCCAATATTGGATTTCATAATTCCAAAATTGAATTTAAAAGTACAAAATTGAATTCCAAAAATGTTAAATTAGATTATGAAAATTCAAATATTGAATCCTTCATTAATACTTGTTTCATTATTAGTTGTTTTTGATAGTTGTATACACTAACAACTAATCGCAAATCATTATCTACACAATGCAAAAACAAACATATAAGATACATAATTATTGGATCTCTAAGAGATTCATCATATGTTCATAATACAATACTCTTTTAAGTATGATAGAAAATTTCCATTACATTTAATTTATACCTTTCAAAGCCTTTAAAATGGGTTTCACATCATCTACATTGTTTCATCATTCTCGTCTTTATAATGATAAGTCTTTGGAATAATATGGATCTTTTCATCATCAAATATAATCATTTTCTTGGAGATGTCAATAAGAATTGTGTTTTTATAATAATAAATATCATTAAATACAATGTTTCAAAACATTTACTCATTTTTTTAATATTAGGTTACAATTTTGTAATTGATTTTTTCATTATTTTATTTTTCATAAATCCCAGTGTAACATCGACACAAATATTTCGACATAATAAAAGCTAACATATACATAATATTCATAAATATTGAAGTTCTTCAATTGAATTTGCAAATCAATACTTATATTTTTTCATCAATTAGTTATCATTTAGATGGAAGCACTATAAAAATATTAAAAGTACTATTATAAAATGCATCTGAATAAAAATAAATAAAAATATCTTATTAACCATATAAAACACTTTTACACAAAAAATGATTAGTGTAACAAGTATTAATTAAATTATTTAACATAATTTCAAGTTTTCTACAATAAATATCACATCACAGACACCATTCAAGTGTAGAAAGTATGGCCACAATTGATCTAACAAGTATGCGTGATTCACATTTTCACAATTATAACCTTTTGTAATTGTTGATTAAGGTTGGTTGTCGTTGATGTCAGCCCTTGAAGAAAGCCCCGTAGCACAAAGGTTTGGGTAATGGACCCAATATTGTTTGATGTAAATATGACTCATTATTGTTTTTTCATGGTTGATAAGAAGTAAAT
>JZKD02S0115605.1:320164-346503 GCA_000966675.3 Picea glauca | reverse complement strand
AATTTAATGGAGAAATTAGAAGTGGACCCAACCCTAAAAAAAGGAAAGTGGGCCAAGTGACCTAGAAGATGTTTTTAAGGAAGCTACTTGGAGAGTATAAATAAGAGGCAAGGCTATCTCATTTGAATCAAACTTGAGCATATTGAATATATATATGTGTCTGAGGTAAGAAAGGATATCTAAATTGTAATTCTGAGTGAAGGTGCAGAAAAGAAGGCCGAAATGCAAGGAAGGATAAATTCTTTTGATGGTGCTTTCTAAGGTATGTTATTTACAGGTCATCTCACCATTTTAGCTATAATTTTTTTTCTATAATGATTCAAACCATGAAATTTCTAAGAAAGTAAGAAAACATTTCCAAGTATGTGTGGTAAAAAATTCATCTTGTGGGTCTTTGTATTTTGGGAGTTACACTCCGTGGAAAATAGGGTTTGTGGTCAGTCCTGAAACTAGTCAAAATCATGTGTTTCGGGTAAAAACGTCATAAATTATTCATAAAATATCCAAATTAAATGAGACAAAATGTGTTGTTTAGGGTACTGTATGTATTATGATTTGTAATGGTTTCAGATCATTTCATCAAACATTTTGTGCGGGGCACGCTCTATAAGGTCGCTCTCTAGAATAAGCCAGAATTCAGTAAGGTATGCCATTTTTTCTATAACTCCTTTTCTTAGAGGTTCCAAGTAGTAAAACTTGGAGGAATTGCATAAAACACACTAAATAACATTGTGTATCAGTTTCAGATCTTTATACATTATAGTTTCAAATTTATTAGTACTTCAAGTTAGGGTTGTTGACTAATCCAAAACTAGGCATGTGAGACTAAAGAAAAGTTTGATGAAAATGCTAGTCTCTTGTTTTTAAAGTCAAGGAAGGTTTGCAGGAATGTGATCATATCCACTAGGTCTATTATAGAGATACAAACCATATTTGGATGATGAAATTGATGAGGGCTTTTGGTTGTGGTACATGTTGAGTACATGGTTAAGACAAGTAGTTGATGAGTTGGCGCACATACATGAGGTGTATAGTTGATGATGTTGGTACATATTGATGAGTCATAGTTGATGCGTAGTTGAAAAATGATTGGTACATACTTGGTACATGGTTGGATGCACTTGTTTATGGTACATGTTGATTACAGGTTGGTGCATGGTTAATACACTTGTTTATGGTACAGGTTGATTATAGGTTGGTGCATGGTTGATGCACTTGTTTATGGTACAGGTTGATTACAGGTTGATTATAGGTTGGTTCATGTTTGATGCACTTGTTTATGGTACAGGTTGATTATAGGTTGGTGCATGGTTGATGCACTTGTTTATGGTACGGGTTGATTACAGGTTGAGGTACAAGTTGATGCATGGTTGATGCATGGTTCATATTTATTGGTACAGGTTTACAACGATATATCTCACAGTGATAGTGTGACAGTGGTTCCATCATTCTACTTCTACTTCAAGGTGGAAGGATGGGGCAAGGAAAGGTGGTTGTAGACGGAGAACATTGGGGGTTGTAGCCTCCTTTTGGTTGTAGCTAGAGAATTAGGGAGTTGGAGCTTCCCTCAGGTTGTAGCCTGAGAAACTAGGGGGTTGGAGCCTCCTTCCAGTTGCAGCTAGAAAAAAAAGTTGGTGCTTCCAATGAATGTAATTCTTCAAGACATATAAGAAAAAACATTCTGTGGTTTTCTCTCGATTTGGGTTTCCACGTAAAACACTGGTGTACTGTCTATGTGTGTGATTGTTTATTTCTTACTGCTCATTATTGGATAATAATTCTACATTGATATAACATTTGAAGAAAAATGATTATAATTATGCTATTACTGATTCACCCCCCCTCTCAGTAATTCAACAGTAATTACATAGCTCCCTTCAACATTAAAAAATGTTTTTCTTTTGAATCCTTTACAATCAATTTTTTACTATCCTCATAAACACCTTTAAATACCACCCAAACTTTATTTAAATGTTTGAGATATACATGTGGATTCCCAAAACCAACATACCCTTTCTAGAAATCATGTCACAATCATCTTGTGTTAAAATGAATTTAATTGCCCCTTTTTTAATCTTGTTCTCCAAATAAAAATGACAAAAACTCTTTCACATTTTTATGGTGTAATGATGTCCATAGACCAGCCTAAAAAATACTAAATCATTGTTCAAATAATTCTCTAACCCTTGGGCATATAAAATAAATATTTGTACTTGTATGCATTGTTCAAATAATTCTCTAGCCCTTAGGCATATAAAATAAATATTTGTAGTCGTATGAATGTCTGGATTTCTTGGCAACAACTTGTTTTGTAATGATTTTTTATGCATTGCATCTAACAAGATTCCATTCATATGGAATATAATGAAAGGTTTATTTAGTAAATATCTTGTATTTGCAAGTAAAGAAATGCAATATATTGACTAATATTTCTATTTGTAAATTACAAAATTATCAATTAAATCTTAATAGAAATATGGAATGATTTAAAAAAAAAATCATTTACATATTATTCATATTTTTTTGACTTTAAGCAATTTCTAAAACAAATACAATCATCGCCAATTTCTAAAGAAAATACAATCATCATCATTATCATCATTATATCAAAAATATTGAAATAATGTTATGCCAATATAGTAATATCGACATACTAGATATATTATTCAACGATAACAAAAATTATTAAATTAACAATTAAATTACAACTATTACTTGTCATAAGAGATAATGGTTTGAATGTTTTTAACCAATGCCTCAACTTTGAATGAGGCCCCAAACGATTCATAAAGGAACACAATTTTTTTTTTATATTTCCATCTCTTTCTTATGAACCATCAAATGTCCAAGTTGATGGTAGTATGTGTTAGCACAAGATTGGTTAAGGTGCCAAGTGTCAAGAACAACCATTGAAAACACTCTCACAAGGTTCCAAGCATAAAAAGCGCCCACGGATTTATACTACCGAATTGCACGTAGACACACAGGCTGGAGCTACCAAAATTCTGGCAGAGGCTGAATTGTGCAGAGTTATTCTACTAGTTTTGAGTCACTAATGTAAAAATTGGATTGTGAACAATTGAGAAGGTATTTTTGAAAACTGGAGGAGTTTTTGTTTATAACATTCCAAATAACAAAAACCTCTCTCAGTTTTTCAAAATGTGTTATGGTTTGAGAGATATCAGACATGGAAGTTGCGCTACCAACTGTTTTACAATGACGCTACCTAGTTTCTTGTAGCGGTCATGGTTTTGATATTCACCTTGTTGGGAGGTTGTCACCTGTCAAGGAGGATTCGAATGGATTCTCAAGGATCAGTTATATGTCAAGGGACACCTGCACCTAATATTTATCTCTAGAAAAGGCCTCATGCAATGAGGTGGAGACATTTTATTAATGACTTCCAACAAATTCCTAAAAAATAGCAGTTTGTTGGATTTTTGTCTCTTTGATTGTTTCCACCTATATCCAAGGTTTAGAATCCAATGGAGGAGATGGGATTCGACCTCCTAAGGTTATGAGGATGCTATTTTCTATTTATGGAAGGAAATATCTCTTGGAGAGAGGGATTTATGAGCCAAGGGAGGCCAAGAGGCTCTATTTTTGTACTTTGATAGATTAATTTGAAGATAGCCTATCTTATCATTTTTTGTGTTAAGAATTCATTTGCAGAAGGAAGCAACGTTTAGCTATGTTTTTTCTTTGTTTTGACTCTTAAGGTTTCTTCTTCTTCAACAACAAGTGTGAGAGGGTTGATTAGGAGGATCCTTTGAGATCTTCTACCTTGTGTGTTGCTAAATCTCTTCTGAAAAGGATCTTCAGATTATGATTCTTCTTATACTATATCAATAGTATTCTTCAAAAGGATTTTCACATCTTTTTGTTTGGAGTTCTATGTTTTCTCATAAAAGTCTTCCACCTGAAAGCCTTGAAAGGATAAACATTTCTTTTGGATGATCTATTTTGCTGCATATGGAAGATGATTTGCAGGGATAAATTCATATGATTTGTCAAGTCAAGAAGATAGCTTCAGCCCTAACTCTCTCATAATTTCAAAATCAACTTTCTTTTCATATTTCTTGATGTGTAAGGCTTACCCCTATGCATTCATGGGGTGACTCCTTGCAATAACATTTCTAAAGAATGTTAGCACTAGGAATCACCTTCAGATTGCATGGAAGGCAAGCCTAGTACCCATCAGGTTATATGTGAATGTAAGAGTGTTTTAAAGGGTCAAATGGAAAAATACTCAAAATGATAATGTCCAACTCATAAAATAGGGCTAGAATGCACCAAAAATCAAGGTCTTGGCTAACTTCAATCAATAATTGGGAGTGAGTATGAATAGAGGGAAGACTTGAATGAGAGGAATGTAGGGGTTGTTGCAAACATCAGGTCTACAAAAGCCCAAGGAAGAGAGTTTCTTAACACAAGCTCTTCTTGAACTCAGAAACTAAGGAAGCTAAATAAACATCATGATAATATAATGATCAAACATCCACCATAACATCGCCACAACCATTCATGTGAATCATTCAAAGAATGAAAATTTAGCATCATAAGCAAATAAGATGAAAGAGAATTTGATTTCTATTAACCAAAATGTCTTAAATCCAGTACATAGCCAGTTCACAGTTACTTCATCAAGATATTTCATCAAGATATTACAGTCTAAGGGAGCCTTTCTCAACCATCCAAACCTACTAAATCATTTCATCTATCTATTTATAACAAAAGGGAGACAACTTGGCTAACAACCTATGCTATAAAATAGGAAAATGTTGGTGACTAATCCAACCAATCTTCAAATTGACTTGATTCATTTTTGTTGTGCAGCTCCTTGTTTTCCATGTGTCCTTTAGGAGCATGTGGTTGTCATCATAATGCCAGTTTCTTTTTTTGCAATCTTCTTCATCATCAGCTATCCAAAACGTTGTTAGCTTGGCCCTCTTATATCCATGGTGTATGTTGGTATCATCTTTGGGTAGCACTCTGAATAGCGCACTTCAAAACTGGACAAGTAGAAAAGGTAGTTCCAAACCTTCCTATCCCTTGTGCAAACTTTGGAATCTACGAGATATTAGGTAGTGAATTTAGATAGAGCCACTGTGATGCGTCTATGTGAAAATTCTGTCTCTGCCAGATATTAGGTAGCCAATTTCGATAGCGCCACTATGAATCTCTGTGTAAATTTTAGGTAGTGCTATAGGTAGCATACTAGCGGAATACCAAAATAGACTATTCCGTAGCGCCAAAGCACTATGGAATGTATGCATTTTACTGCTAAGGGAATTAGCACTTCACAAAAAGCCCAAAAATCTAAGAATCAAGCACTTAGAAACCTGTATAGGTGGCAGAGGTAATATTTCAATAACAGTTTTCCCTCACAAAAAAGGAATGATCCTAAAAAATGGGGCTCACTTTTCACCAACTATTTCGTTACCCAGACACTTAACCTCACACTCTTTCTTGTAGAAGGAGGATCTTCATTTGGCACAACAGACTTCTTCTTTTTAGCAATGACATGCTTCTTCAGTGGAGCTATGCTCTCCTTGACTGCTGGTGTCTCTTTCTCAATAGAAGCTTCGACCAATACCTACAAGTTTCTTTGAGCTACTTCATATTGAAAATGATGCAACTCTGCCTTGAGTTTCCTATTATGAGATTGAAAGCCTCTATTCTTCCTATAAAGGTTTTGGAGTTTCCTATGAAGGGGCTGGGCCTTTCTTGCTGCAAAAGGACTTGCATTCTGTGATTGAGGAGTAGATGCTATATCCAACTTGAAGTGAGAAGAAACAACAAAATGTTCCCATGAAATCTCTTTCTTACCCAATTCCTTAGAGACTAGCATTTTGATCAATCCAGAGTGGAAGATGCTAGTATCCACATCCTTAGACTTGGATTAAATCCTATCTGACATCTTAACTATTCTCCTTAACAAATAGTAGGGAATATTCATTTCAACTTTACCAGTAAAATGCAATAGAAGCCTTATATGTTACTGGTACAATGTGTTAAACCTCCCTTCACATGTAACATATCTCTGGATGATCTTCAATATCCTGTCAAACTGCTCGATCAAGTGATTCCCTGGCACACCTTTAGACAAATCACTAGCTTAATTTTCAGGCTTAAGGAAATATTTGGCATAGGCTGAACTCAAAGCCATGGCTTTAAACCACTTTTCACCTGTGATAGGGATTTCTGTTGCAGCTGAAATAGAGGCCTCAGTCACCTCAAATTCTAAATCTCCTACCTTGTTTCTTCTTCCATCAAAATGCAATGGAAATTGTCTGGTCACCTCTGAATGGCCTCTTTGCATATTCTGGCAGAAAGAGAGGCATCCCACTCTTTGAAAAACCTCTCTTGCCATGGGCTTTGTATAAAAAAGATGCATATCCACAGGTTCAGTTCTAACCACCTTTCCCCCTTTGTGTCTTCTTCATATAAAGAGGCTCCATTACTGATAATGAGAGCTTCTTATAGCTTATGGAGTAGTAATAACTAGGAGGACTTAAAATCAAGCTTCAAATGTACAAAGTTGACCTTTTAAAATATACTAGTGCTAGTAAGCCAAGACTTGACTGTGGAAATCCCACCGTTATATTTGTACAGGTATTGAAAGTCTAGACAATGGGAGGGTACTCTATAATTGGCCCTTTGTAGCTGGGTAAAAACCCTTTACTCGAAAATCAAAGGAAGAAGGGGAGACACAAAGTGGTTAAGAAGCGCCTCTAGGTAGCGCGATGCGTATGGAGACGATAGATTGTTTAGATGCTTCCAACCTCAATAGCTATGGTGGGCAGATGTAATCATACTTTGATACAAGCAATGAAGTCTACAAGTTTGAAAAGAGAGGAGACAAGGATATGATGTGAAGATGAGTCTCTTACAACTATGCAAGCCCGATAAACCAAAATCTGAGCGCTAATTCTTTGTGAAAATTAATGTGTAGAGGAGGCAACACGGGATACCTATGGAGTAAACACTTGTTTGAAGCTTTAGCAAGATCTCAGGATGAAGTCACAAAAATTTTGGCTCCTGAATCTACCTCAACATTTGATATGGTCACACTGTTGTCGCCTGGTCAGAACTGTGAGTTTGAGCAGCGCAACACTCTTGAATTTTCAAATCACAAACCGTTATGAGGGCTCGTAAATATGAGATCTTGAAGGTATCTTTAACTAAATCCTGGTGCTGAAAACAAGGAACATGACATCGACCATGATAATCATAACTTGTGGTGGACACATGATGAATGGGAAAGGCGCTATAGAACCGCCTGATGAGTGGGCAATGATCCAGTTAAAAAAATTATTAGACAGGTAAGAAAGTACAACAAGGCATGCCCACAAGGTCATGAATGAGGAGAATGGTGTGTCACATCGGTCTAGTCATGGGAGGGATCGATCCTAGTGACAAATCATGAAGGGGACCAAAATTTTAGGTCATGAACTAAAATGGTTCTAAGTCCAAAAATCATTTGAGGATCAAACATGAGTTATGACTCAACACTTTATTTATCTAAGGGGTCCTAACAAACATAAATTTTAAAGGGATGAAACTTAAAAAATTAAAATCTAAGGCTTAAAAAAGGATAAAAACTAACTAAAAACCCAAGGCAATTTAGTGTGATAACATTGGCTCCACAGGGGATGGCGTGCCCCCTACGGGCTACCAAAAATAAGTAGATTTAGTGCCTTATCCTAGGGCTATTGGGTCAGTTATTGAAACAAAAATAAAAGAAAAATGATATTTACAATGGCATGAAAATCCACTCAAGGCTCAAGCAAAGTACTTTTTCAGAAAATGCCCATTGACAAGGCCACCAAAAATCTCTTCATTCTCCATATTCTGCAACTTGAAGGTGTTATTAGAGAATACCTTAAATATTTTGAAAGGACCAATCCATAAAGATTCAAATTTACTATGCTTGCCTTTATCTTGCTTAGGTGCATCACACTTGAGCACCAGATTGCCCAGTTGAAAATCCTCTTTGTTCACTTTCTTGTCGAATGCCTGCTTGATTTTCATTTGATGATCATATGCTTTGTCTATAAGCTACTCTCTAGTCTACTACGCTTCAACAAATTGTTGAATCCTTCTGATCATATGATCGGGCTCCCCTTGGTAATCTTCGAAGAAGTTTGCCACAAGTAAGGCAAGTTGAGAAGGAAAAATGGCCTCAACTCCATACACCAGCTAGAAAGGGGAAAGTCCCAGGGACCTCTTTACCGTCACTCTTTCATCCCATAGAGAAAATTTGAGTTCTGAGTCCCATGCCTTTTTGTTATCCTCTAACAACGTTTTAATGATGTTTATAAGGATTTTGTTTGAGGATTCTTCAAGCTTGTTTCCCCGAGGGTAGTAAGGGGTAGAATGAATCAATGTGATCCCAAACTGTTCACAAAATTGAATCAATGGTTCAACCTTGAAATATGCAACATTATTAGTGATGATTCTATTAGGACACCCAAACCTTGCCACAATGTCTTCAAAGAAACCAATGATCACTTTGTGGGAGGAATTCCTTGTAGGAATAGCTTCAATCCACTTAGTAAAGTAATCTATAGCAATCAATATCCATCTATGTTGGCCAATGGAAGCGTGATGGATTTCCCCAATAAAATCTAGTCCCCACTGCTGGAAAGGTCCTGAAGCTGCCACAAGCTTTAATGGTAAAGACTTAAGTTGTTGCTTTCCAGAGAACTTCTGACATTTATCACATGCTTTGATCTTAGCACAAACATCAGTGAACAAACTAGGCCAGAGGTACCCAACCCTAAGGATCTTGTATGCTGTGGTTCTCCAATAATGATTCCCTCCACATAAAATGTCATGAAAATCAAACATAATCTTTTGGGCTTCTTGGGGGTCTAGGCATCTCAAAAGCACTCCTAATGGATCCTTTCAATACAAAACTTGATGAACAAGGCAATACTTTATTTATTTCAGTTTTAAGTCTCTCACCTTGTTCTTTTCCATACCATTTGGAGGCTGTAAAATTTGCAGAAAAAATATAATGTCCTTGTACCAGCTGCAATTTGTCAATGCATAAATGATTTGAGAACCTTATCAGTTAATTTAGCCTGCTGATTTTCTAAACATGAGTGGATGAAATTCAACCCCAATGTTGAGCAATTTGATTCATCCGAGAGCTTGGCTAAACCCTTTCCTTTAACCAATTTGGTAGGCTTAATTTCCAAATCAAATTCAAGTAATTTAGCAATCCACTAGCTCCTTTTTCCATCTATATCAGGTTGAATAAGAATTTCTTTTACAACAACTGATGGGACATAATAAATAACTCTTGAATGTAGGACATAAACTCTGAAGGACTTAAGAGATTTAACCAATGCATATGCTTGCTTATCTATGATGTCATATTTTAATTCAACATCTCTCAATGCCTTGCTGAAAAAGGCAATGGGCTGCTCTAAGACTTCAACGTTCTTCTACAATAGGATTACTGCTACTGTATCAAAAGAAGCAAAAGAAAAAATAAGAAATTCCTTGGAGTAGTCTGGGCTGACAAGAACTGGGGCTTCAGTCAAGGTTTTCTTTATCTGATCAAAATAATCATAGGACTTAACATTCCATTTGATTTCACTACCCCTCCTCAACATGGGTGTGATATACTTAACCAACTCAACAAAATTTGACACAAATATTCTCAAAAAAATATTTTTTCCCAGAAAAGATTGAACCTCTTTTTTGGATCTAGGAAGTGAAAATGTTTGTATAGCTTCAACCCTGTTGGAATCAATCCTTTCCCCTTCAACTGACATGATATGCCCCAATAATTTTCCGTGTTTCATGGTGAACAATGAATTTTTCAGATTCAAAGAGAGGACAAGTTTTCTGCATTTCAAGAAAACCTTTCTTAAGTGATTACAATGTTCTTTATCAAACTGAGAGAACACTTTTATGTCATCTAAATAGATAACAAAAAACTTGTCCTTTTCTCCAATAAATGCTATGTCCATAGCTCACTGAAAATTTGCCCCTACATTCATCAAACCAAAGGGCATCTTGGCGTACATAAATGTACCCCAAGGAGTGGTAAAGGCCGTCTTCTCCCTATCTTATAGAAAAACAGAGACCTGATTGTACCTGGATAAACCATCAACCATGGACATCCTAGCTTCTCTTGTCACCTTCTGTAACATGTGCTCCATCTTGGGCAAAGGGTAATTATCCTTTTTTGAGCTTCTGTTCAGATTTCAGAAATCAACGCAAAGTTTGATTTCTCCATTCTTTTTTCTTACTGGGACCAAATTGGCCACCCACTCAGAATACCTCAAAGGAATGATAATTTTTGCATCTGAAAGATTTGTTACCTCTTTCTCCATGACATGCAGTAACATAGGATTGATTTGCCTCAACTTTTTCTTGAAGGGTTTGGTGTCTTCTTTTAATGGAATCTTGTGCTCTATAATGCTTGTGTTATAAGTTATGAGATCTTCATAAGTCCAAGCGAATACATCAACAAATTCCTTCAACAACTTAGTATATTCTTCCCTCTGTTCTTCTAATAGGCTGCTTGAAAATTTTACATATTTCGGATTCTTTTCAGTACCCAAATTGCACTCAGTTATATCAGCATCATTAGTGGATACCTTCCCTTTCACGGCCACATCATTTCCGTCAAATAATATTTCCAAAGGAACTAGTCCTTTTGGAATATGATTGCTAGGTAGTTGCACAATATGATGATTATCAATTTTATTGAGGAAAACATCAACATGAGGAGTAATTGCTGAATCATGATCCTGATCAATGTGTAATGCAGAAGAATCATCAACAATCTTGAGGAAATTTTTAAGTTTTAAATCATCTTTGAACACATTCCAATATTTTACATTGTCCAGTATAGAAGGCCTATACTTGACTTCTTCATCATACTTGATTTTGGGTGGTATAGGAATTTTGAAGTTGCTCGTTGATATAGACAAATAATCATCCATGGTATTCTATTCTCTAGGAATAAATGATATGTTAAAAGAAAAGAAAAAACTGTCCACCAAGTCCCACACTTCATTTTTGTAAGATCTAAGCCTAGGGTGCTTTGTTTGATAAAGATTTTTAATTTGATGGATTATTAATTTAGCATCACCAAACACTGATAGCTCTTCTATCCCCATGTGTTTAGCAACCCTCAATCCCAAGACAAGAGCTTCATACTCTGCCACATTATTAGTAGTTTCAAATTCTAGTTTATATGACAAAGATATAGTTTCTTGATCTGGTGAGACAAAGACCACCCTAGCACAAACATCTTCCTTAGAAGAGACTCCATCAAAAAACATCTTCCAGACATAAGTGGTTAGAGGAGGCTCCACAGATAAGGTAACAGACTATTTTTTGATTTCTAGAGGGGCTTCACGAGTGTCAGTGAGTTGCAAAATTCTATATCCTAGATCTGTATCAAAAGAAAAAACAGGGTGATTTGTAGGGTTTGCTTCATCACTAATGATGTAAGCCAATTGATCTTCCATGTAAAGTCTTTTATGCTCTCCCCAAAAAATGGGAATAGTAGCATAAGAGATATCCATCTGCAAGGTCCCCCATAGTATTTTTATCCAAGGCCTTGATAAGAACATTTCAAACTTGGGGGGAACATCATCCACCACGATATCCATGAGTACACTTTTCATGGGCAGCTAAAATATAATCACAACCAAATCCTTAATGACTCCAAGACACTTCAATTTCCTAGAGTCAAAAGAATATAAGTCATGGTAAGTCTTTGTGATTTCTAACCCAAGTTCATCCATAACAGATTTTGGCATGAGATTTTGGGATGCCCCCGAGTCCATCAAACAATTATGCAACACCTTATCATGAATATTCAATGATGTATAGAAAGGGGGGGATGAATCATCTCTGTCTTCTATCAATGGACCCAAAATCACTACTGGCTTTTCATCTTGCAGATTTACTAAATCAATGGCATTTGGAGAGGCTTCGGGCTATAACATTTTGGATAGATATTTTTTAAATTCTTCATTTTTTATCAATTCCAAAAAAGGTACATGGATCTTTATTTTTTGGATCTCATTCTCAAAACTGAAGGAATAAGAAGGTTTCAAGATCTCTTTGGTTTCAGGAGAAGGATTTCTGATCAAAACTTATGGACTTTGAGAGTCTTTTTCCTTGCTACTCACTGGCACAGCCTTGGTAGAATCTTCTTTTTGGGAAGGCTGGTTAGGGGCATCAGTTTTTTCTTCATTCTTCTTAGATCTCAGATTATATATGTTATAATTTTCTTTTTCTTTCTCTCCTTTACTTAATTCATTTATCTGAATATCCATCAAGGATTGCTCATATGAGGATTGAGTCAAATGTGGGGATGGGGATGTGTCACCTAAGCAGTGAATCTCAGGATCATCTTCTACCTCCTCTTCTTCTTCATTAACAACCAAATTGTTTTGAAAATGAGCTTGTACGCTCTGATCATCTCTTTCTCTGTTTTTGGGGTCTCTGAGAAGGATTTGGTGAGAATTATTTGGTCTCCTGAAGTTACCTCTGTTATCAGTATTTTGGGTATTTCTGTAGGTTTGTTTTCCTTCCAATTTTAATTTCTCTATCTCAGTGGAAAGGGATTTTACTAATTTGGTAAGCTCCTCCACTTGAGGATGAAAAATATGGGATTCAGAAGTTGAGGCTTCAGTTCTTTTTTTTTTCTATCCCTATTAGACTTTCCTCTGAGTTTATCATATGCCACTATGTTGGATTCTACCTCTAAAGATGCATATTGCATATGAACTAAGGAGGTTGATCTTCTTTCTCTTAGTATAAGTCATAACTTAGGGTCAAAGGCACTGGCATAAGTAATTTTTATAGAGGATTCACTGGTTTTTATCTCATCAAGAATCTTGTTGTACATTTTGTTAAATCTTTTAGAAAAGTCAGAGACAGATTCTCCTTCTTTCCTTTTTAGGGATCCAAATTTGGTAATGTAGTACAAAAATTCCTTTTCCCCCCCCCAATGCCTCAAGAAGGATTCATCTAATGCTTCAATACCAGTAATAGATCTAGGGGCCAGACCCCTAAACCACTTCCTAGCCTCACCAAAAAGGATTTGGATGAAAACCCTCATCCACAAATCCTCATTTTCAATGTTTTGATTATCTGCATAGCTGTAGAAAGAAACAATATGTTCCTTAACTGTTATATCTTCTTATCCCATAAACTTGGGCATGTATTTCAAATAATCTCCAAGAGGGAGAGAATTCATTGGCTGAGGTAAGACTAGAGGAGCATATCTTGCAGCCACTATGGAATCCATCCTATTTGTAGGGGGGTTAACAACTACCATTTGATTTTGAACTCTTGGTGAAAAAGAAGGAGAAAGAGACTTGATTGTGTGCAGATTAGGAGAAGAAGGAAAATATGAAGGGGGGTTTTTAGTTTTCACAGCAGAAGGTTGAGTCTTGGAAGAAGATGGTAAAGTCTGTAAAGGGGATGAAGTTTCCACTTCTTGGGCAACAAAAGTTTTAACAGAAAGTGGTGTAGCAAAACCTAAAGTAGGGAAATCTCTAAAACTATCAAGACTGAAACACTTTTCAATGTTAGGGGAAGAAAACATGTCAATTCTTTCTTCTTTCAATTTAGTTTCAAAGGAAGAGTATTCAACAGGAAACTCTTCAAAATAAAGTTTCATAGATACTTCAACATAAGGTAAGGAAAGCTTACTTGATATAAAAACTGGAGTATCAAGAGTGGAATCAGGCAACTGACCAGAAGCACTTGTAGCAGCAGCATAATTTTTTTTTTGAGAAGCTTTTACCTTCTTGATTATTTTCTCTGGGTCAACCTCAGATGTAACCAAAGGTAGTTGTGGATTTTATCTCATATGTCTGCCTTTAGGTGCCAGAGATGAAACAATAGAGTCACCAGGTGCAAGCTTCAATATTCAAGATACTAAGTTCTAATGCACCCTTAGGGCTAGTATGTTGTGTCATTTAATCCAAGGGAAAATTCATCAAATCATTCCCCAACAACGACGCCAACAATGTTATCACAAGAAGTCACCCCATGACTGCATAGGGGTAATCCGTACACATCAAGAAATATGAAAATAAATTTGATTTTGAAATTATGAGAGAGGTAGGGCTAAAGCTATCTTCTTGACTTGACAAATCATATGAATTTATCCCTGCAAATCATCTTCCATATGCAACAAAACAGATCATCCAAAAGCAATCTTTATCCTTTCAAGGCTTTCAGGTGGAAGACTTTTATGAGAAAACATAGAACTGCAAACAGAAAGACATGAAAATCCTTTTCAATAATAGTATTGATATAGTAGAAGAAGAATCATAATTCGGAGATCCTTTTCAGAAGAGATTTAGAAACACATAAGGTAGAAGATCTCAAAGGATCCTCCTAAGCAACCCTCTCACACTTGCTGTTGAAGAAGAACAAATATTAAGAGTTAAAACAAAGAAAAAACATAGCTAAACATCGCTTCCTTCTGCAAATGAATTCTTAACACAGAAAATGATAAGATAGGCTATCTTCAAATTAATCTGTCAAAGTACAAAAACAGAGCCTCTCGGCCTCCCTTGGCTCATGAATCCCTCTCTCCAAGAGATATTTCCTTCCTTAAATATAAAATAGCATCCTCATAATATTAGGAGGTCAAATCCCATCTCCTCCATTGGATTCTAAATGTTGGAGATAGGTGGCAACAATCAAAGAGACAAAAATCCAACAAACTACTAATTTTCAGGAATTTGTTGGAAGTCATTAATAAAATGTCTCCACCTCATTGCATGAGGCCTTTTCTAGAGATAAATATTAGGTGTAGGTGTCCATTAACATCTAACTAATCCTTGAGAATCCATTTGAATCCTCCTTGACAGGTGACAACCTCCCAACAAGGTGAATATCAAAACCGTGACCGCTACAGAAAATTAGGTAGCGTCGCCGTAAAACAGTTGGTAGCACAACTTATATGTCTAATATATCTCAAACCATAACACATTTTGAAAAAATGAGAGAGGTTTTTGTTATTTGGAATGTTATAAAGAAAACTCTCCTCCAGTTTTCAAAAATATCTTCTCAATTGTTCACAATCAAAATTTTAAATTAGTGACTCAAAACTAGTAGAATAACTCTGCACAATCCAGCGTCTGCCAGATTTTCGGTAGTGCCTGCCTGTGTGTCTGCGTGAAATTCAGTAGCATAGATACATGGGAGGTTTTTATTCTTGGAACCTTGTGAGAGTGTTTTCAATGCTTGTTCTCGACACTTGGCACCTTAACCAATCTTGTGCTAAGATAGGCTCCATGGGGGATAGAGTCTTCCCTATGAGGCTCTAGGAACTCTTGTAGTTTCAGTGCCTTATCATTTAGGCTTGTGGAGTCATTCTCTAATGCATCGTGCTGAAGATAACATACTGACAACTTATATTACTCTAATTTCAAATAGAAAGAAAATACACCTTCTCTTGATGGAGCTTATTTATGTACAAAACCTAAGCTAACTGACTTTTACAATAGGCTAGGTGAAGGCAAACTTCCACCAAATCCATTCAGGAAACTTTCTTACATGATTCTTTATAATGTCAATGATTGACAACAAACAAGATTAATATGACAATTGTTTTTAAATATTTCCTATATCTCCTCTAACTGCTGCAGACACAATAAAGTTTAAAGGTTCCAAAACATTTGAGAAATACAACTCCATATACACCCCTACAGGGTCATGAAAATGGTGACAAAACACAAGGGACTAATAGCATATTTATTTTTCCACTTCAAGTTGCTTACAAGTGGAAGAAGGATTGATGTAGGTGGTTGCTGATCAACTGATGATTGTTGATTCACTTTTGGCTGTGTATAAACGATCTCTTCATGTACCTCAACTAAGGGTTGATCCTGGTCAAATATTCAGGTTTTGTATTCTGGGACAAGGGAAACCTATGCATCATACTCCCTATCTTCATAGTGATCAAATATAGGATAAGATTTGTCCTCATCATCACTAGAATATTCGTCAAAAACAGGTTGCCCTTCATACCTATGATCAACCTCTAAAATAGTAATTTCATCAAGAATATAATTGTTAAAAATATCCATTTCAGGAACAATAGTAATTGTTGCTTCTAGTTGTTCATACACATGATTTTCATCTGAAACAAATTTATGAATGCTTTCCTCTTCGAATACATGAGTATTCTTTATGATTTCATTTGGACAGTGAATAAAATCGTTTTCATCTTTATATTCGGCAGAGTAATCTAACAAATCTTGAGCACATTCTACATATCCCTCACAACAGTTATGACAAATATTTTAAGAGGGATAAAACCTTTTGCGGTGTTCATTGAATACTCTGTGGAAATCCTTCAATGATGAAATGCTGGAAGGGGGTAACGAGAAATACCGTTTACGTGCATCCCCATCCAATGAATAAATGAACATTTTCATCAATATATCTTCATGATGGATGTCAAGTTGCTGCATCAAAGCATGAAATTCTTGAACATGCTCAACAGGGCTTTCATCCTCACCTTCATAAAATCTAGGCAGCAGATCTTGACATTCATCAATAAGAGGCACAGGATGTGGATAGTCATCTATGGCTGAGAAATTGAGTGGGGAAAACCTCTTGGCCAAGAGAGCCTTCATAGCCATTTAATTGGTCTCATTCTAGTGGAGTCACCAACAGATTCTGAACAATGGATTCACCATGGTGAATGTGCAGTCTTGAAGGTGTCCAACTTCAGTC
Organism: Picea glauca; assembly: GCA_000966675.3. Lineage (NCBI taxonomy): Eukaryota > Viridiplantae > Streptophyta > Pinopsida > Pinales > Pinaceae > Picea > Picea glauca. The sequence continues at coordinate 329,760 of JZKD02S0115605.1, read as the reverse complement.
ACCATCTAAATCTGGAGTTGTGCAATGTCGTTCTTTCTGGGGAGATTTTCAATCTACTCAAATCTATCCCCGACAACGACACCAAGAATTTTAGCACTAGGAATCACCTTCAAATTGCATGGAAGGAAATCCCAGTACCCATCAAGTTATATGTGAATGTAAGAGTGTTTTAAAGGGTCAAATGGAAAAACACTTAAAATGATAATGTTAGGCTCCATGGGGAATATAGTCCTCCCTGTGAGGCTGTAGGAACTCTTGTAGTTTCAGTGCCTTATCCTTTAGGCTTGTGGAGTCATGCTCTGATGCATCGTGTTGAAGACAACATACTGACAACTTATATTACTCTACTTTAAAATAGAAAGAAAACACACCTACTCTTGATGGAGATTATTTATGTACAAAACCTAAGCTAACTGAATTTTAAAATAGGCTAGGTGAAGGAAAACTTCCACCAATGCCATTCAAGCAACTTGTTTACACAAGTCTTTATAATGAAAATGATTGACAACAGACAAGAGGAATATGACAATTGTTTGAAAATATTTCCTATATCTCCTCTGACTGCTACTGACACAATAAAGTTTATAGGCTCCAAAACATTTGAGAAATACAAATCCATATACACTCCTACAGGGTCATGAAAATGGTGACAAAACACATGGGATTGATAACATATTTATTTTTCCACTTCAAGTTGATTACTATAAACTGTGGGTACAAGTGGAAGAAGGATTGATATAGGTGGCTGCTGATCAACTGATGATTGTTGATTTACTTCTAGTTGTGTATAAACGATCTCTTCATGTACCTCAACTAAGGGTTGCTCTTGGTCAAATATTTAGGTTATGTCTTCTGTGACAAGGCCAACCTCTGCATCATACTCCCTATCTGCATAATGATAAAATATAGGATAATATTGTTGCTAATCATCACTAGAATATTCATCAAAAACGGGCTACCCTTCATACCTATCATCAACCTCTAAAATAGTAATTTCATCAAGTATAAAATTGTTAAAAATATCCATTTCAGGAACAACAGTAACTGTTGCTTCTAGTTGTTCATACACATGATTTTCATCTGAAACAAAGTTATGAATGCTTTCCTCTCCGAATACAGGAGTATTCTTTATGCTTTCATTTGGACAGTGAATAAAATCATTTTCATCTTTATATTCAGAAAAGTAATCTAACAGATCGTGAGCAAATTCTACATATCCCTCACAACAATTATGACAAATACTTTTAGAGGGATAAAACCTTTTGCAGTGTTCATTGAATACTCTATGGAAATCCTTCAAGGATGAAATGTTGGAAGGGGGTAATGAGAAATACCATTTACGTGCATCCCCATCCAATGAATACATGAACATTTTCATCAATATATCTTCATGAGGGATGCCAAGCTGTTGCATCAAAGCATGAAATTATTGAACATGCTCAACGGGGTTGTCATCCTCACCTTCATAAAATCTAGGCAACATATCTTGCCATTCATCAATAAGAGGCATAGGATGTGGATAATCATATATGGTTGAGAAATTGAGTGGGGAAAACCTCCTAGCCAGGATAGCCTTCATAGCCATTTAATTGGTCTCATTCTAGTGGAGTCACCAACAGATTCTGAACAATGGAATTGCCATGGTGAATGTGCAGTCTTGAAGGTGTCCAACTTTAGTCACCATCTAAAGCTAGAGCTGTACAATGTCCTTCTTCCAAGGGAGATTTTCAATCTTCTCAAATCTGTCCCCGACAATGGTGCCAAAAATGTTAGCACTAGGAATCACCTTCAGATTGCATGGAAGACAAGCCCAGTACCCATCAGGTTATATGTGAATGTAAGAGTGTTTTAAAGGGTCAAATGGAAAAAGACTCAAAATGATAATGTCCAACTCAGAAAACAAGGCTAGCATGCACCAACAATCAAGGTCTTGGCTAACTTCAATAAGTAATTGGGAGTGAGTATGAATAGAGGGAAGACTTGAATGAGAGGAATGTAGGGGCTACTGCAAACATCAGGTCTACAAAAGCCTAAGGAAGAGAGTTTCTTAACAGAAGATATTCTTGAACTCAGAAACTAAGGAAGCTAAATAAACATCATGATAATATAATGATCAAACATCCACCATAACATCACCACAACCATTCATGTGAATCATTCGAAGCATGAACATTTATCATGAGAAGAAAATAAGCTAAAAGATAAGTTGATTTATGTTAACCAAAATGTCTTAAATCCAGTACATAGCCTGTTCACAGTTACTTCATCAGGATATTATAGTCTAAAGGAGCCTTGCTTAGCCATCCAAACCTACTAAATCATTTCATCTGTCTATTTATAACAAAAGGGAGGTAACAACTGTAGGTACGAGGTGGCCCCCTTCCCTTGAAGATCTCTAATAATTTATTTCATCTAACAACTTGGATAACAACCTATGCTATAAAATAGGAAAATGTTGGTGACTAATCCACCCAATATTCAAACTGACCTGATTCCTTTTTGCTGTGCAACTCCTTATTTTCCATGTGTCCTTCAAGAGCATGTGGTTGTCATCATGATGTTAGCTATTGTTTCTGCAATCTTCTCCATCATCAACTATACAAAAATTTGTTAGCTTGTCCCTCCTAGATCCCCGGTGTCTGTTGGTATATTCTTTAGGTAGCACTTTGAGTAGCGCACTTCAAAACAAGGCAAGTAGAAAAGGTAGCGCCAAACCTTCCTATCCCCTGTGCAAACTTTGGCCTCTGCAATATATTAGGTAAAAAATTTAGTTAGCGCCATTGTGATGCATCTGTGTGAAAATTTTGTCTCTTCCAGATATTAGGTAGTGAATTTCAGTAGTGCCATTGTGCATCTCTGTGCAAATTTTAGGTAGCGCTGTAGGTAGCATACAAGTGGAATTCCAAAATAGACTATTCCGTAGCGCCAAAGCACTACAGAATGTCTACATTTTACTGCTGAGGGATTTAGCACTTCACAAAAATCCCAAAACTATGAGAATCAAGCACTTAGAAGCTTGTATAGGTGGCAGAAGTAATATTTCAATAACAGTTTACCCTCACAAAAAAGGAACCATCCTAAAAAATGGGGCTCACTTTTCACCATCTATTTCGTTACTCGGACACTTAACCTCACACTCTTTCTTGTAGAAGGAGGATCTTCATTTGGCACAACATAATTCTTCTTTTTAGCAATGACAGGCTTCTTCAGTGGAGCTATGCTGTCCTTGATTGCTGGTGTCTCTTTCTCAATAGCAGCTTCGACCAATACCTACAAGTTTCTTTGAGCTACTTCATCTTGAAAATGTTGCAACTCTGCCTTGAGTTTCCTTTTCTGAGATTGAAAGCCTCTATTCTACCTATAAAGGTTTTGGAGTTTCCTATGAAGGGGTTGGACCTTTCTTGCTGCAAACCTTGGCAGGTCAAGGGTATGACTATAGCCATCCATGAGCTCTTTCATCTTCACTCTTTCAGACATGGATTCTATTTTCAACTGAGCCACCTCTTTCCTTGCATCCTTAAGTTGCCTGACTAATATTTTTAATGTCTGACTGTCAGGTGGAGTAATGACATGCACAGTCTCAACATAATTTTTCTCGGTCTCCTTTTCCACCTGCATAGGAATTGCCTTGTCTGCCTCATCAATATTCTTGATGTCTTTGTCTTTATTTTTATTATTTTGCACAGGGGTTTCTTATTTCCTTTCCACGGGATTTTTAATGCCTTTAATATTCTTCTTTTCTACAGGGATTTCTGATGGGGACTGTTCTTCAAAAACCTCTTTGGGAACTGATGATCTTGTGAAAGGTTTTCTTCCCTTGGTAGTGGCTGCTAGAGGAGAAGAGGGGAAGTGTATCTTATTCCTTTTCCTGGATGTAGTTTTGGTAGAAGAAGGAACCTGTTCTAACCCTGGTGGAGGAGGTGGTGAAAAATCTCTCTATGGGGAAGGACAAGCTTCCTCCTCAGTTCTCATGACCTACTTGATGACCTATAAAACTTGAACAAAAGATCTACCCTTTCTCTTCCTATTGGTCCATGCTTTAACAATTCTGGTGGGTGATAACGGACTTGCAGTCTGTGATTAAGGAGTAGATGCTATATCCAAATTGAAGTGAGAAGCAACAACAAAATTTTCCCATGAAATCTCTTTCTTACCCAATTCCTCAGATACTAGAATTATGATCAATCTAGAGTGGAATATGATAGTATCCACATCCTTAGACTTGAATTGAATCTTGTCTGACATCTTACCTATGCTCCTTAACAAATAGTAGGGAATATTCATTTCAACTTTACCAATAAAATGCAGCAGAAGCCTTATATGGCACTGGTACAATGTGTTAAACCTTCCTTCACATGTAAAATATCTCTGGATGATCTTCAATGTCCTATCAAACTGCTCGATCAATTGATTCCTTGGCACACCTTTAGACATATCACTGGATTGATGTTCATGCTTAAGGAAATCTTTGGCATAGGATGAACTCAAAGCCATGGATTTAAACCACTTTTCACCTGTGATAGGGATTCCTGTTGCAGCTAAAATAGAGGCCTCAGTCACCTCAAATTCTAAATCCCCTACCTTGGTTCTCCTCTCATCAAAATGTAATGCAAACTATCTTGTCACCTCTAGATGGTCTCTTTGCATATTCTGGCAGAAAGAGAGGCATACCACTCTTTGAAAAACCTCTCTTGCCATGGGCTCTGTATCAAAAAGATGCATATCCAAAGGTTAAATTATAACCACCTTGCCCCCTTTGTGTGTCTTCTTCATCTGAGGAGTCTCCATAACTTATAATGAGATCTTCTTATGGCTTATGGAGTAGTAATAACCAAAAGGACTTAAAATCAAGCTTCAAATGTACAAAGATGACCTTTTAAAACAGACTGGTGCTAGTAAGCCAAGACTTGACTGTGGAAATCCCACCCTTAGATTTGTAAAGGTATTGAAAGTTTAGACAATGAGAGGGTACTCTGTAACTAGCCTTTTGTAGCTGGGTAAAAACACTTAACTTGAAAATCAAAGGAAGTAGGGGAGACACATAATGGTTAAACAATGCCTCTGGGTAGCGCGATGTGTATGTAGAGGATAGACTGTTTAGATTCTTTCAACCTCAATAGCTATGGAGGGCATATGTAATCAGAATTTGATACAAGAAATGATGTTCACAGGTTTGAAAAGAGAGGAGACAAGGATATGATGCGAATATGAGTCTCTTACAACTGTGCAAGCCCGATAAAACAAACTATGAGCGCTAATTCTTTGTGAAAATTAATGTGAAGAGGAGGCAAAAAAGGATACATGTGGAGTAAACACTTGTTTGAAGCTTCAACAAGATCTCAGGATGAAGTCACAAAAATTTCGGCTCCCGAATCTACCTCAGCATCAGATCTAGTCGCACTACTGTCACCTAGTCAGAACTGTGAGTTTGAGAAGTGCAACACTCTTGAATTTTCAAATCAAAAGCCATTATCAGGGCTCGTAAATACAAGATCTTGAAGGTATCTTTAACCAACTCCTGGCGCTAAAAACAAGGACATGACATCATCCGTGATAATCATAACTCGTGGTGGAAACATGATGAACGGGAAAGGCGCTACAGAACTTTTTGATGAGTGGGCAGCGCTCCAATTTAAAAAATGATCGGATAGGTAAGAAAGGATAGCAAGGCATGCCCACTAGGTCATGAATGAGGATAATGGTTTGTCACATCGGTCTAGTCATGGGGGGGATCGATCCTAGTGACAAATCATGAAGGGAACCAAAATTTTAAGTCATGAACTAAAGTGGTTCTAAGTCCAAAAATCAATTGAGGATCAAACATGAGTTATGAATCAACACTTTATTTATCTAAGGGGTCCTAACAAACATAAATTTTAAAGGGATGAAACTTAAAAAGTTAAAATCTAAGGCTTAAAAAAGGATAAAAACAAACTAAAAACCCAAGGAAATTTAGTGTGATAACAGTATGAAGCAATTGTCATTGTTTTTTTCTTTGAATGGTATCGACCTTCATATATAAATCATATGTTTGATTATATATATATGTCCATATTGGATAAATACTCCTTCCAAACATTTTTTGTAAATATGAAGTACTCTAATGTATGCATACACTGGAGAATGGTACAAAGTATGTATGCATTGTTTACAATCTCAAATAAATATGAAATTTTCATCCTTCAACCAATAAAATTTACTCAAAATATTTTACTTCCATGCAATTTAAATATGTGAACTACAGGGAAATGTCTAAATGTCTTGTGCAACATATATAATGTAAAGACTAAACATTCATGTTCATTAATGATAATAATCATGCACAAAGTTGAGTTGTCTATTATTTGGTGTTTTTTTATTATCACCCTAATTTTGCTCACCTATGCCATTTAAGAAATTGCACCTAGAAACATCCTTACTTCATGTATTATCCACATCATGCACCCCATCACATCATGTTATCGCCTCTTTGTTTCTCACTAATATTGGTCAAACCATCAGTTGACCATTTTGAGGATGACACAATATATTATCTATACTATGTATAAATTACATAGTAAATCCCTCAAGAACCACGTGACCATCTCAATCCAAAGAATGGATATCCAGAGAAGGGGATCCATAATTCTGAATATCATGTTATGTTTTATTAAGAAGTTTTTTGTTGAAGACTTGGATCTCTAATCTTGATGTACTATTGATTTTGATGAAATAAGGATGACTCTGTTCTTATATTATTAGAGTTTCTTTAAGGTTCCTTGTGATTCTTGGGCAGGGCCTACTCAAGAGGGCTCAAGGAACCTATTGAAGTTTCTCTTTTTATTACATGCTAATGTGTTATCAGTTAGTCTTTTATTTCTCTTGAAAGATTAATATAGTTATCCATGGTAATCTATGGTTTCTATCAAACTTTTTTAATTGTTATCTTCAACAGGTCTCTTGTAGAAAGAGTTGGTAGCCTATTGGGATGCTCAAGGGTATATTCTAAAGGCTAAAAACATTAGTTCTACCTAATTATATTTTAGTATAGATCTGTCAATGCTTTGGAATACTTCTATAAGATTCTTATTACTCTTTTGGGAATCCTGTAGGACTATTATAGTTCCTATAGAAACTTCCTATTGGTTTTTTTTAGCTCTAGTTTCTCAATTTATCTCAATCATATTTTCAAGAAATTAGCAGTAGAAAATAAGATATTATATGAATTGATATTGACTCAAGGGTTAGGAATAAATTGGTTCATTTAGTCTCTGCAATAGTTCAACTTCTATAATGCAATTTCCTATCACACAAAATCCTTAGTTCCATGGTTTATAATCAATTTGTTCTTTTCAATTCAATGTGCTTACTTTCATGTCAATAGACTAGATCTCTTTTACTCAAGACAAATCATTTGTTCTTTCAATTTGGTGTGCTTTCATTCATGCAATTAGCTCAAACTGTTTTATGCAATTTAGATTCCATGCATAATTTATACTCAGATTCATGCATTTATCCTCTTGATCAATCTCAGACCTATATTGTCCAGGGGTGATTTTAAGGATGGAAATTTATTTTAAAATGTAGAAACCTTGGCGAATCTTACTAATCCTTCATATGTCAACTATAAATGTTCGGCGATAGTTTTGTAAAAATATTCAAATTTCTAAGTATTTTATATAGGTTTTATAAAATTTTGGCAATTTTTAAGGTAAAATAAATTCATCCTATAGAATTTGGGCGAATCCTTTTTGAAATAGAGAATCTCATTTTTGTTAAAACCATGGAAAATTAGCCCATGAACGAAATTTAGCCCCTAAAATCATCCCTGATATTGTTATCAGTGCATTCTACATATAATTTGCACAACACCTCTTAAGTTTGTGTGAACCCCAGGTCTACAAGTAAAGAAAAAAACAAAGGAGGTAGTAGAATTATTGTTTCTATTCCTAGGCCCACCAATTCTGTGTATGAGTTAACACTTTTTATTTCATAGCATCCCATAGAGAGGTGCTACAAATTCATTCAACTCTAGTGTGCCCATCTTATAAGGAGTCTTGGACACTATGGAAGGTCTTGGAACCAAATCAATGTCTCCCTTTGGTGGTGTTGGATAGTCATTTTGGATAAGTTTTCGGTTCTGCATCGGAATACGTCAAAGAAAAAAATGAAGTTAGAATATGGACCAAAGCATGCAACAAAAGGAAGTGTGACGAAGCATCATGCAGAAGGCGGAAAGTAGTTAGGATTTTGGGACAATTTGTCCACATTGTAATGAGATTAGCCCTATTTTGATGTATAAATATGTAAATATTTTTTGGGTAGAGGGGTTTTGAGAGTGCGAGAGTGTGTTTTTTGTGTGCGAGGGGTTGCAGTAGTGAGTGAATGAGGAGCAAGTTGAGTTTTTGGCTAAGTTTTGGATTTTATGATTGAGGCTTTCAAGAGTAGGCTCACACTGTTAAAAAATTACTAGGCAGGTTTGGGTAATGGTATTGTTGCATATAATGTAGTGCAGTGCACAATTGTAAGAGGATTATCAATGAATAATATACAAAGTCAGTCATTTGGGACATAGCCCAAGTTGGGTGAACTACATTAAACTCTTGTGTCATGATGTGTTAATTCTGCATGTTGTGATGTTTATTTTTATTGTGAAATGATGATAAATGGTTAAGTATGTTGAATTTGTTATTCATATATGATGTTATAATGTTGCACATTGAAGTACTAGTAAATGAATAAATACAAAGTAAAGAAATGTCGCACACAAGGTATATCTCATGATAAGGAACTGTTAACTAATAGAAATTATGCACATGAGTATATGGTTAGTAATAACATGATGAATGCCTCGCTTCCTCTCATCACTACAAAACCTTGGTTCTTGCAACCCCTCTAGATGCCTCGAGTGAAACTTTACTTGCTTGAAGGTGATGCCGAAAGGGCTAGTGTCTAAGGGTTTTGTTGGTGTTCTGATGATTAACCTCGGGTCTTCCCACTGCATGCCAACAAATGGTTCCATTGTCGGGTCTGGGATCTACAATTGAAGATAATTGTTTGGAGGAAAAATAAGGAAGAGATCACAGAATGTGTAACACCCAAACACATCAACCACCGTCTATACTTCGAAACTTCATCCGTCGGGATTCGGGATTTCGCCGATCGAGAGTTCGTAGCCCTGTTGCACCCTGCACAGGACCTTCCAAGTCCCGAACCCCGATAGTCAACGGGTCAACCTTTTCTTGTGTCGGGGATTTCCCTATCGGGAAATCGGGAGTTGTATTGTCGCATACCTCATGCAACACAAAACCTCGAGTGCCGAAACCCCGAGTACGTGCCACCTGTCTCCCACTAAGTTTTGGGGACCCACCTTGCCACGTCCTCCTCGAGATTTCGCGGATCACGAGTCCAAAATGCAAAGTTCCTTTGGTGTCGAAAACCCCGAATCGCCGAACTCCGATATGCGGGATCTGTCGCCACGTGTCCCTCCGTAGATCGACGACTCTGATCAAATCGGAAATCGCTATTCGCGATTTCAAAGGATATGGGACTCATGCCTCTACAAACGCCGAAGTCCGATATCCCGATGGTGCTTCGACTTGCTGGTGGCGAAGGGT
>JZKD02S0115605.1:233552-247059 GCA_000966675.3 Picea glauca | reverse complement strand
TCGTTAAATTCCGGAAGGTGAGGGGGGCTCCAGAATTAATTTGGTGCGTTGGTTTATTATAAGGTATGGTGGATGGGGGGCGCGTTGTAAGGAGATGCATAGGAGTGTGAAGGGGATAATGGAATATGACGTAGGGAGGGGTGTGAGGTGGGTGAGTGGGTTATGACGTAGGGGGTGAGGTAGGTGTGGGGTTGAGTGTGAAGTGACGTAGGGGAGGAGGATGCGTGGAGGTAAAGGTGAGTGGGGGTAGGTGTATGGGTAGACTTAGGATTAATTAAGTTTTGTTTTCATTTGTTTTTTAATATTTTTAATGTGTTTTTTTTTTTTTTACGTATTTTTATGTTTTGTTCTTTTTTGTTTTATGTTTTGTATTTTATATGTTTTTTAATATTTTGTTTAATATTTTATGTTATTTAATTTATTTAATGTTTTAATATATTATAATACTTATTATAATATTTTTTATATTTTTAACATATTTTATTTTTTATGTTTGATTTTAAATTGTTTTTAATATTTTTAATTAATCCAAAAACTAACTAAGCTACTAACTTAGGTATTAATTTAGTTAATAATTAATTAATTATTTAACTAGTTGTTTATTAATTAATTCAACCTATACTAACTTTATTGTTGTTCTTATTTATCCTAAGTCTGTTTTCTTATGGACAGGTGAAGGTGGCGGGATAATGGAGGCTGACAAAAGACAAGGGGGTGAAGGCGCAGCAGAGGATGAAAGATGCAACAAAATGATGGAGGATCAGGCAAAATAGATGGAGGGAGGAAACAGGATCAACCGAGCCAGACTTCGTCATCACAAGGGAAAACACCAAATCAACAGTCGAAAAATCGATTCGCCTATAATTATAGGACCCCAACAGCAACCTCAACCTATGAGACAATTGTGGAATCTTTTGTTTTGATCTCCTCTAGGGCATGCACGGTAAAGTCTTGGATTTTTTTCTATGTTTCAGTCGTGACTTGTTTTACCTTACCTTATATAGTGGCCAATTCTCAAATAATTCTTACTGCTTCCTCCTTCCTTGGTCCTAGTCATTGTTGAAGGACCTTGTGTTGGTCCCGGAGTTTCTCTACTTCGGCATATGCCCATCGCTGAGCCAAAATGCATGCCATAAGATCTATTGGTGGCAAGGTAGTCACCTTATTTGTTGCTTTGTTTGCTTGTTCTTATGCTTCTCGCAGTTTGGCCTCTATGGCCTTCATCTCTAGGTCTCCCATGAGCTTTTCCAATACCTTTGCACTCTCTTCTCAAATGTTTGTGCATTCATATTCAAATTTATTAATATTGGAAACTATTATCCTTATCGTCCTCAGTCTACCTTTGTGCACCTCGGTTGGCAAGCTGGGTCTGATCTGATTTTTAAATTCTTGAATATGTGTTATGAATCGCTTCATGACTTCGCCAATCTAGGACAATTTTTCCTCTATAGTTTCCTCTATGACTAGGGGAACCTTGGGTACTTCCTTATATAATTTATGGATGGCTTCCTGCGTCTTATGTACCATGGCTTAAGCGTTATACTTCTCCTATTTTTCTTTTATGGACCTTTCCTTCATGTCCTCTTTAGTATTCACAACTTCCTCCATTCAACCTTCAATCTCCTTATTTTGTTGAATGGTCATTGTTATCACTATAACAATTTCTATATGGTATTTGAGTTTCAAGACTTAGCGAGAGGATAAAATGGTGTAGAGACACAATAAACTAGAGGATGAGGCCATATCTAGAAAAAGGAGTCTATGTCTAATAGAAGTGTGGAATTGATGGGACTCGATGAGCCACATATCTTAGGGACCCCAGATCAATGGTCAGGGATAATTTTGGGCAAAGAACCTCCGCGAAGGTTAATTCTTGAAAGTGGGCCGAAAAGAATACCGTGGTTTCGGATTGAGACCATGTGGCGCCACTAGATTCATTTCGGGACAATAAGAAGTCTACCCTAAACCACTTTGCCTTGTCCCTGAAATCGAGAAGTGTATATAAAGGGGGGACCCTTGTCATTATTTTATGTTTTTTCAATTCATTGGAATGTTGGAAGTTGGCACGACTACTTCATTCGAACTGAAGCCCAATTGTGCGTCAAAATTATACATCTTATGCTCATTCATAGGTATGTTTCACCATCACCATGGACACCGTAATTGTATTTGTAGCAGAGCAAGATCCCTCGCCAAAGGAAGAAGCCATAATTGACAGAGATTCTAATGTGTTCGACACCGAAATAACCATATCGCCTGTCTCTGTTTCCAGAGCCAATTTTTCAGATAATGTAGGGAGACAAATACCCTTTCTCGAAGTAGTCCAGGCCTCCATAGTCCCTTATGTCATTGAGGTTAGAGTCCCTTTCCCAAAATTCATAGGTTGGTGTGCAGAAAAATACTCGCAGGAAGAGAAAGTCGTCTTAAACAAACTAAGGTCTGATGTCCTGTGTAGAATAGATAGCCCGTCAATTTGATATTCCCTCGACACACCAGAGTCCCCCTTCATAGTGTCTGAACTATTTGAAGAGGAAAATATAATCACGGTTTACCGGGAATGTCCTTCTGAAGTAAAAAACCTATTTTTGCAAACAATTGTCAAACCCGAGCATTATTCTGAGATTATGTCATTGCTAATGAATGCAAATTTTATGGTTATTGAAATCCAGTGGGTGTGTTCCATACTTAGTCAGATTTTAGGTTTAGATAATGACAAATATGTAATTAAGGTCATGTTAGGTTTTTTGTTAACATTTTTCCAGTCAGAGTCCAGTGAGTCAGTCAGCATCAACTTTGAAGGATTCATAGTTGATAAAGTACACAAACAACTAGTGAATTTCCAGTCACTAATGCACTTCAGGTATTACACATACTTGTTGAAGATGTTTTTGGAGACAAACAAGAAAGAGTTCCTTGAAGCAACATTCATCTCAACTGAATGCAAAAGAATCACAATGCTCATTTTCATAAATAAGATCATGTCCAAAGTTTATAGCTTGATATTCAACACCATCCTACGAAGAGTCCTGGATGACATGAAAAGTTATATTCAGCCAAATCCAGAAAACAGAGTGGAGACTAGGTGTTGTTCATGCATTCTATAGTAATTTGGGTATATGTTTGTCAAGAGGCCCCCTATCTCTTGCCTATTTTTCTGACACCCAAAATTTTCTCCGTGGAGTTTATTAGGCAAAGAATCATCTCAGAGATAGAACATTTCCTGAAACTTCACAAGGAATCCAACCTCAAATTCCTTTTCATCATAGGACCCTTTGTTGTAAAAACTAGATCCTTCTTATCTCAGATCTAGGCTAAAATTAAGGAGTTTGGATTTGCACAGCTACTAGAGATAAGATATGATCCACATCAGGTCATATCTAAAAGAAGATTGATGAACAACCATGCCCCTTATGAGCATGATTATGTTGAAGGTTTTGAGAAATTAGCAAATTTATAAATCTGTGTTGATATGGAAGCCATCTTGCAGCCTGCTCAAACACAACAAGTAGGGCCAACCCTACAATAGACTTAGAAAAAGCAAAATCCTCAAAAGATGATACTCAAAGTTCCCAAAGTAAGTGTCTACACCAAGAGAAGTAGTTCATAGGCCCTAGGCACCAGTAGTCAACAGACTTCTCCCAAGAAAATGAAGACCACACACTCCCCACAAATAGTAGATCTAGAGGAAGAAGAGCCTAAATAGAAATTAAGTATGGATGTGGTGGAGGGTGGCACCAGCAAGGAAGAAGCTAGTAAAATAATTATTCCCCAAGGTGAAAGAAACTCAAGAGCTTTCAACGACAAAAAACACATTTTTGATAAACCACTTGGAGAAGTCTATCAATCTAAAGAATATTTGGCAAGGCAATATGTTGTGAAAGGAAACTTGGCCATAAGTGAAATAAGAGAGTTGATCCCTGAGGTAGAAAATGTTTCTCAACACAAGTCTTCTTTGTTCACAGTTAGGGATGTAGAAAAGAGGACACTCAACATAGCATTTGCAGGTGAGGATAAAGTGTCTAAGGTTAAACCTCATTATGACAACATCAGTGCCCCATACAAGGTGAAATTCCACATAAACACCAGTGACATGTTGTATTCAAATTACTTGGGTCTGATCTTGAAGAATTCAAGGCTGACAACTCATGCACTTAAGTTGGAGGGACAGTTGAGACAAGAGAAAGAATCCAACAGAGATTGGCATAATCAATTCAAGAGATTAGAATTTGAAGGCCCTGAGGGAGTGAAATCCTCATAAGAGAAAGACAAGATGATTCAAATATTGAAGAAAAAACTAAAGATGTATGCCATAGAGAATCCACAAACAACAGAGCTGGTTTCTCTAGAACAAGAGAAGGAGGCATTTTGACAAGAAGCATTGAATTACAAGGCCAAAGTATTGCAGCTGGAGAAAGAAAAGGTGAATTGGTCACAAGGACAAACAAAAGTATCAAACATGGTTGTATTTGTACCTTGTACTATAGAAATTGGGCCAAGCACTGAAGGAATTATCTAGGCTATGTCACAACTTAGCCTGAAGGAAGGACAAAATCAAAATCCTTAAGGGAGATATAGAAAAGCTACAGCAAGACTTGAAAATAAAGGATGAGAAGATGGCCCAGTTCTAGAAGGAGAATCAATCTTTGTAGGAAAGAGTAGGAAAGAGTAGATAAGTTGAAAACAAGGTTGAAAGGAAAAGGACTGTTGCAGTGGAAGGAGATAGTGCTGCTAGGCAGGATGAAATGTAGTTTCTGAGGAACCAACAAATAGTCCCCAAGTGTCACCAAATTGGCAGATCCGATAGAGGATCAAAACATGACAGATGGAGAAGACAAAAGCTTAAGAGTCAGAAGAACCAACCAATAGTTCATGAAACATTTTGTTTGATTAATCATAGTAATCGGTTACCATATCGAAACTGCCAAATGTAATTATTGTAGTCAGTTTTAGAAGCTGAAACATTTTAGTTCAACTATTGTAATCAGTTTCTAATTGAAAGGAACTCGAATTGTATAAATTATAGTAGTTCCAAATGTATTAATGTTGTCTGAAGTGCAAGGGCACCTTTTAGTTGTTTTGAATTCAATTGTAATTTTTTGGAGCTGAATTGAATACATATGCAAAATCTTTTGAAGTCTCTATGAAAAGATTCTAATGGTGGTGATATGAGTTTTGTCTCCTCTCATTGTATGTATTTCTTGTGTTCTTTAATTCCATTTGCATTTTCTTCTATTTAAATTGGATAGTTAAAATCTCAGAATTCATCTTTTGATTCTCTCTGTTGTTCCAGAGTCTATACTGAAGGCTTAGAAGTATAGTGTCTAGGCATCCGAAAGTGTGTAAAGGGTGGAGAAGAGAGAAACGTCAACCTTTGGCAAAGGAAACTAAGGAATATTTCTATGTTGGCATTGTCTAGCTTCCAACTGTTCCTAGATGGTTATATCCTGTTCAATCGCTTCCCATGAACGTTCGAGTTCAAATCAAGTAGTAGTTGTTTTAAGAATAGTGTCGAAAAGGTTTAAGGCGATGTGTGTTTGATTTGATAATCCGGGTTCAATATTGGGTTGTGTTGGTACAGGGACAATCATGGAGGAACAGTAAAAATAAGAAAACTTCAGAGGGAAATTAAGTGTTGTCTCAATTTGGTCGTATAAAAGAGAATTTTCGGTTTTGGAAATAAAACGGGGTGCAAATCTAAGGCTCTTTCCCGTAACTGAGTTATATCTTAATAAATTGTATGAGGTGGGAGAAAAACATTTAGATGTCTATGATGTAAGGCTCCTATCAATGGAGAATATCACGTATAAATAGGAGAGGAAAACTGTAAGGAAATAACCCGATGTAGCATAAAATATGTATAGAATTCTGAAAGTGTTGACTAGTCTTACACCTGTTGATAGTTGTTACAGAGGAAAAACAGTAAATAATTATAGAAAACCAAAATTCATTCGCTATAGTAGTGTTCGTACTAAATTATAACAAAACATTGATCAGTTATGAATATGAGATGAAATGAAATATGAGATACAAGGGAAAAAACTCATAACACAGTCGTGACGGAATTGAGAATATTCAAATTTTCTTTGTATCAACTCTCAAAATGTAAAAACTCTATTACAATCGACACAAAAAGGTCTAGCCCTTTTCTTTTCTTTCTATGGTATATTTATACAACTTTACAAATAAGATAGAATATCAATCATTACAAAATTTTGGTTATGATAGGGAGGAGAGAAATCGCTCCATTTCGTATTCTCTAAATTTACTTGGTGCCAGATGTTTGTCCTCGCGTGTGCTCGGTACAAGTGACACATATTTCAAACAGCTGAGATATCAACCTCGACGGTTCTTCTTGACTGTTGGATTCAAAAAAGTAACATTCTCAGGATAACTGTGGCAACCTGTCTTCCATCTCTCCGTATATGATGTCGATAGTGCATAATTGCGTGCTTGGTTTAATCATATATTTGTCTATTTGGACTATGTCCGCCATAGTCACTTGGGAAATATCGGTCGAATCTCTTTCCTCTTTTTCCTTTAGATCAAGCAAGATTTTTTCCATATTCATTTGAATCAACGCCTCGGCATTACCCCCGCTATCAATGCCTAGCAGCTCACCATCTATAGAACTAAAGGCCTCTTCCAAAGAATTTGTTACCTTTTTGGCTTGTAGCTTGCCTTCCGTGATGCTATGCTCCCATTCTTTTAATAGAATGTTTCCTCTGGTCTGCTCCGAGATGGTGAACCTGGGAGTACTTCCCGAATCCCTTTTGTTTGTGGATATTACAGCCTCTTGGAAAGTGACCCGTTCTACTCCATATTCCCTTTCTCTAGAAGATAAGTTCTCCAAAATCTGGTTGACTAGCAAACAGTTGTCTCGGATTGCTTCTACCTTGGCGAGTAAATTTCATTGGGCCACCGAGACTCTGCTCCGAATATCCATCGCTTGGGATTTGAATGCCCTGATGTTTATCATTTTGCTCTCGACGATCTCCACCCTAGCCTGTAGCTGTTCGATCAAATCCCTTTGTTGGCTCGCTTACATCTGACCATCCTGAACCACTAGCTATGCTTGCTCGAGCTTAGTCTTGAGTAGCTCTATCTTGTTTTTATTGACCAACGTGGCCTGCTCTATTCCTATGCTCGCCTAGTCTTTGGCAGTCTCTGTTGCTATGGCTAGTCTGGCTTCAAGTATCTTTATGCGACGATTTTTTCGTTTAAGCTGGTTTCTCAAAAGCCCGACTGAAAATTGATTCACTGAAGCATATGCTCCTAATGTCCCTACTATTTCAGTTGTGAAATGTTCATTCTTCTTGTCTTTCCCATCAGTTATGACTTTGTATTTCTTGGCTGTTAATTCTCCTTCTTGATAGAATTCCCTCCTTACCACAGCCTTCTTCTTCTTATTGAAGAAGAACTTGTTCGAAGGGAGCTCTTATATCCTTATAGGCCTCAAATCTTCATTGAAGATCCACCCTACGTCGATATTTCCCTGAGTTGACTACAGAGGAGTAACTGATGTGATAGGTTCTCCGATCTGCTTCACTGATTTTCCCGGAGTAGTAACCAGACTCTGCTTCTTCGGCGGGTCGAGAGTCTTGATCTCTACTTTCGAATTCTTAGTTTTCTCTCCCTTGTCCTGGTGCTTTTCCCAATCGGGAGTCTCATCTTTAGAGTTTTCAGCTTCCTTTTGTTTAACCTCCACCGTAGCTGGACTCTCACCCTACAATACTAGGGGAAGACAACTGCGTCGATGTTCCTGGAACTTTAGAACATCGGCTCTTTCTTCGAGTGCCAAGGTTTGTATCTGAGCTAGAATCTCAGCATAGGACCTTGCGCCTCGAAAAATGTCATCCGAGGGTGAATTCTCGTGCTCAAATCTCTTGAGCCCGCAACTGGCCAAATGATTGCTCACGACCCTTTGCGGATCGTGCTTCTTGTATTTAATGAGGACCGAATATAGGTCTTCCAGGGCTACTTCCTCAGCTTTGGCATGCCTAAAATCCAATAAAGAATAAGAATTTAAATGAACAGGAAAAGGTGGCCATACCTTCTTTGAGTATCCCTTAAGCTCTTTTCTTATACCACCGATTACTGTTTTCCTAGAAACCCCACAACAAGCCAACTTGTTGGGAATGAACAATGGCAACGCATGTGGGGGAACAGAAGCCCCAAAAAATATAAGGTATGAAAATTCGGATTCTACATACCAGTCTTCTATGTTGCTCAGATTTGTTACTATACTGTCCGAGATCCTGGGTGGCGGGTGACCGAAAATAGTGACATGCAGAGGCATCATCACCTAGTTGAAGATTTTGTATACGAAATTTGCCGCTTTGTTTTCCCATAATTTTGAATGATAGACATGTATGGGCTCATCTTCTGCTGGAGTCCAACTCCATATCAGTAAGGTAAATGGTGTCAAAAAAAAAACGTCATCCATAATATATGCAGACATGAAGAATGAAGAGGCCTTTTTGCTCTCTTTTTGCGCCTGATACTCTGTGACCCGAATGGTCAAGCTATCAGACAACATTTTCGCTTAGTCGAAGGAACTGCCTTCGGCGACCCAAAACATTAGAGGCACCCATGGAAGGAAAAAATGTGAGGTGTCCTCTCTCCCGTATAACCAGCATGTCATCATGGCTACATACTTGTACTGCAGTTCTAAGGAAGCTATTGAATATATGTCGTGGCTGTCAGCCCTGAACTTCGCGGCGTGCAAAACCTAATATTTTATTAAGCTAGACATGGTTTTATCGTACTGTATGCATTCCTTCTCTTTGAACTCGTCCAATAATTCAGTGCCATATGTATAGTAGGATGTTATGGGTAGCTTATACATGGCTTGCAGATGTTCCGGCCTAAAAGTCCCGATGGTGAATTTCTTCTCATTCATGATGGTTCTAGTTGGTATGTCCACATGGTCTAATTCCCATCAAACCATGTCATAATATGGAAGAAATCGTGGCCTGGCTGCTACTTTGTGCATTCCAGATTGAATGAAAATCTTATACTTGGTGGTTATGTCATCCTTTTCATTGTCACTAGAGTCGTCGGAATAATCCACCAATTCGGCCTGCAGAACATCTGAAACAAATGACCAATTCATGACCGAATCGATACTTCGAGGTGAAGTATCAACGACATTGTTTGAACCTTGTCCTGAAACCTCTACATTAGCCTTGGATTCTTTTTGTGGGGCCATGCCTGGAGATTCTGCTTTAGCTCTTCTGCGATAAAAATACGTATACATATAGAAGTTAACTTACTGAGAAAATGTTCTCCGCGTAATATGAAAATGCATTTGTTATAATGAACCACAACTCTTATATATATTAAAAAACTTGGTACCTTTTAGAACAGGCCTTTCAAATCATTTTTAGAAATAAATTTTTCCATAAAAATACGATCTTTATTCGTCGATTTGCCCTATTTCCTAATTAATCCGGTTTTACCCAACGTTAATCAATATTTCGGTACTCGTTATATCGGGGATTTTACTTAACATTTCGAACCTCTAACACCCAAGAATGCAATGATTGATTTGGTTTAATAAAAACATAATCGTGATTAGGGCCTCAATTAATTTCATAATGATTATATTCACCATATCGCAACTCGGAGCTTCGAAAATAAGTTTCCGGGAGGTTTGCATGCTGAGCTGCGAAACCGCGAGATTGCGATAATATGAATTAATTAAAAAGGGAATATAAACTTGGATTAAGTGATTAATTAATTACGTTTATATCCTTATCATGATTTCGCGAGTCAGGGCTTAGACGGTGTAACTTTTTAAAAAAGAAAACGCCGAGTGGCGAATTGCCGACAAAACTTTTACCATGGTTTAGCTTTTACTTTTAACCTTGACACGGGTTACTAAAATAAGGACCTCGTGTTCTCAGATATCGCGGCTTCAACAGTAAATTTTTGGATTTGGTGAACGCCGAGGTGCGAAAACCTGATGATGTTTTAATCATGGTTTAGGAAAACTTTACTCCCGTTACTGCCCTGGGTGAAAAATTAAAACTATTTCGCCGTTTCGTTGCTCGGGACATGTGAACTACGTGATTTATAGCATTCGACCTACGAGATCCCGAGGTGGAACAAAAGAGGAAATTTTTTTACGAAATGTAGGACTTGCCTCGAGAGTACAACAATCATAGTTTTTTGCGTGATAAAGCTTCAGAGATTTTGAAACCACAGACGGAAAATACGAAGACCACCTTTCGATTTCGAGCATTAAAAAATGAAATATGTGACGGGATAGAAAAACAAAGGCGGCTCTAACATAGGCTCCAACTAGGGATCTCGCTTTCTTGTAAGGCGGGAATAATAGTATACCACGTGCCAATATTGGGTAAATGGAGTCAATAGCTTCAATCAGGTGAAAAGGTTCCTGAGAACAGGGTATCGAAGGGGGAAAGAGACTCCGTTCTTTACCTTGAAAAGTTTTTTCAAAATTAGATACTCTTTTTAAACTTAGTTGTAGTCCCTTTCACAACTTTCCCTTTCCTGCTACCAAATTCAGGTCTGCTTTAAGACAATCGAAACAGTCCTAAGAGACCCAACAGATCTTGTGGCTATCGACTTGCATCAAAGAATAAGATTATATGTTTTTAATTGGGAAGTCCCGTTTGAATTTGGGATGTGGATCAGGTTTTAAAAAGAATTGGTTACCAGAGTAGCGTGATATTCATGTATAACAACCTTACAGATATGTCAGATATTGCTTCACTGCCAGCGAGCCTGTTCAGTACCCCGGTGAAGTTATCTGGCCCCTTTTATTGAATTTACTTTCACCACTTCAGAATATATTTATGCATTTAAATGCTGAGATGAGGGAAATCATTTCTGAATTTCCTTTTATCGTCTCTTGGACTAGGTGGGGGAAATCATTTCTGAATTTCCTTTCACCACCTGTCTTATAATTTTATTTTTAGAGCGCGAAGATGGGGGCAATCAGTTTGTATCAGGACTGATATCTGTGTAATATTTTGCATCATAGGTCTGTCAACTTACTTTTATTACTCGGTACCAACCTTCCCTTGACCTTCTCAACACCTTCATTCTTAGGGAAAAAAGGGAAAATAACTTTCTTAGGGCATTCTATTTGAGCAAGCTTCAATCCTCTGATGTCATTGAAAAACCTAGGAAAGTTAGGATCACTTTAAACGTTCCTTCACTTAGTAGGGGATCGAGTAATTATGAAGACCCACTTTCTTTTCACAATCTGCTTTGAAGCTCATATAGTTAAAACGAAAACTCTTATCCCTCCTTATGCGAAACGGAAAGATGATGACTTTTCAAAAGCTAAACCCGGAGATAGAAAAGGGTGACAGGCGATGACTTATGGACTGAAAATATAGAGGTCAAAAAATTCGAAACTGACTACTGTAGATATTTTTCGAGGATACTTTTCTTTGACCGACTGCTTTTAAATTGGATGAATTATTTAATTTGTTTTAACTTCTGATTAAACAAAGAAACAATTTTGTTATTTATCAATTTAGATGATATCGTTGTTTGAATTACGTTAACCTCAAATTCTTTTAATATTCCTTTAAAACATGTCCTTTAGGAAAACTCATCTATACCTTTTCATTTCAATTTCTTTGCAAAATATCAAATTTCTTGGATATCACCTATTTAAGCTGATTTGTTTATGAGACCAACTGTCGGTTTACTTTTCCTGCCGTTTTGTGTGCAGCTGGAATCCTGTAAGAGGCAAATACGAAGATTATCTGAAATGTGTCGAAAGTTCATGAACGAAAAAAGAAAATCAAGAGCAATGTTTAAATGAAAAATACATATATGTACACAAAATATATATAAAATAATAAATAATAATTTATTTTTTTTTGAATCTGGCGACTGTTACATCATGTAATGCTTCAGATACCTCCCATTAACAGGGGTGTTGAGGACTTCACTGTCTATATTTTCCAGTAGGAAATAATTTTTTCCTTCCAAAGCCGAGACCCTGAATGACCCATACCAGAGGTGGTCAAATTTACCGTGTTTTGTTGCTTCTTCCCTTCTTGCATCCCACCTTAACACTAAATCACATGGGAGGAATTATCTGTCCTTTGCTCTGTGGTCAAATAATTCCTTCATGTCATCCTGGTACTTCTTCATCTTTTCATCTACTTCGACTCTATGTTGTTGAATCTCAATCAGCTGATTAATTCTCCTGGTGACATGATTGGGTTCTTCATTTTGATCTTGCCATAACTTCATTAGTGGTAGCGCTAGGTTTATAGGTAGGACATCATCTATCCCATAGACCATTTGAAAAGGTGAAATGCCGATAGACCTTTTTGTGCTTATGCGATTCACCCACAATGCGTATTTTAAGTGCACATGCCAAGACCTTTTGTTTTCATCCAATACCTTCTTTATTATATTTACTAGGCTCTTGTTAGATGACTCGGCCAATATGTTTCCCTGGGGGTAATATACTGTGGAATGGCCAAGAACGATGTTATACTTTTGACAGAAGCTGATCATAGCCATAGATTTAAAGGCCTGGTCATTGTCAGTAACTATTTTTCGGGGGCAATCGAATCTTGACAAGATATTGTCTTCTAAGAAATCGTTTACCACCGAGTCTATTTCCCTTTTGGTTGGGATGGCTTCCACCCACTTAGTAAAATAATCTGTAGCTATTAAGATCCACTTGTGTTGAGCACTGGAATGGGGATTAATCTCGCCTATGAAGTCTAGACACCATTTCTAAAATGGGGCTTCAGCTTTGACTGGAACTAGAGGCAGTGCCGGGAGTTTTTGTTTACCTGTAAATAGTTGACAATGGTTGCAGGTACGGACTTTGGCATTGACATCCGAAAAGAGTTTTGGCCAATAGTACCCATCCCTCAAGATCTTGTAAGCTGTAGCTCTCCATGCGTGATGCCCCCCATAGACTCCCTCATGAAATTAGTGTTGGAAATGTTTAACAGTTAGCTTATGCTTGTCATTGATGGCAAGTACAACAGTGAAGATGACAGGAAAACATAAGACAAAGGAAATTAAGCTCAGGAGGAATAGCAGTCCTATATGTGCAAGAAGCATAGCAAAGAGACCGAGAACCGTCGGATCTCACTCGGAAATCCCGACAGCTGTTGGATAGGGAGAAGCTGCGCAAATGTTAAGCGCAGGAGTTAAGCGCAGAAAAGAAGTGTTCTCAGCCGTCAGATTGGAAGCAAACCCCGACAGCTGTCAGATATGCAGAAGCTGTGAGGGAGATAAGCCATCGGAGAATCGGGGATCGCGATTTCAAAATGCAAAGAACACTTGACAACAGAAACTCCGATTTCGCGATATGCGATTTCGCGATATGATCGCAACCATTAAAATCAAGCAGGGATCTGGACCGTTCATTCGTATGGACACGTGGCAGCCGGGAGGCTTCATCGGAGAATCGAGAATCGGATTTTCACGAGGCTCGTGAACAATGACAACGAAAACCCCGAAATCGCGATATGCGATTTCGCGATGAAATCACAGC
>JZKD02S0115605.1:183580-215557 GCA_000966675.3 Picea glauca | reverse complement strand
CTAAAGATGCTCAACTCAGATATGTTGATTCTTTTGAAAGTGATTTTTCTTTGTTATTGAGGGAACAAAGATATGCTTCATTAGATGATATGATGATTGATGCCATAGGAGTGGAGGTAAATCTAATGTCTTCAGGAAAGATGTTGGGCACTAAATTGGGCTCTCTTTCTGCTTCATTTCCATTACCCTTTTTGACCTTTTTGCACTTATTTACCTATGTTTACTATGCTAAACCTGTAAGGTAAATACCCCTGCCTTGTCTATTGGAATAGTTTATTAATGAAATAAAGTCGCAGAGTTTTGCCTATTCACAACACTAAAATGAATGTTTGACAGCAACTTCTGGAGAACAGGAACCAAGGCTTCAGTATTCCGCAACAGATCCACTATTCACAACAACGACCAAGCCATAAGGAGGCCGCATAGATGGAGTCACTGATCCATGAACCATTCTTGGGCATCTCACTAATCTTGTCTATCTGGTAGTGGTGTCGTTCCAACTAATGTATATTTCTAGGGATATGGTTACCATGTTTTGGGGAAAGAGGTTGTTCTCCTTCTCCATGTATAAAAGACAATTTATTCTTATAATTGGGGATGCCCCCATTGATATTGTAATAACCCTTTTCAGATTTATAAAGCATCATCTATTTTGTTGTCTTAATCTTCGTTGTGACTAACGCAACCCTGATTAGAGAGCTGGGCCCACTCTTCTGATCAGGTGCTACGTCTTTCTATGTGTATTATTAATTAGTTTATGCTTGCTGTTACATTGTTTTAATTCTTATGATTTCTTTTCCGAAGTTATAATTGATCTAGTTTCTCAAAAATGTTTTGAATCTTAATCATGAACCCTTGGTTAGAACAGATTGTGCTCTTTCCCCTGCATATACCTTGCACGTTTCCTTGAAAGGATACACACCTAGATTGATGAATTAAAGCAGGAAAAAGGGTGAATAAATCATTCATACCTGGACCCCAAAATTTTGGCGTCATTGTTGGGGAGGCTAACAAGGTGCAGGACAATGATCCGGACCAACCACAGGGTCAATCTATCATCTTGGGGAGAGAACGAGTTTTCTCACTCTGCTTCAGGTCCTGAGCGTAGGTGTTCTTTCCACTTGTTTTTATTTTTTCTTTTCCATTTTTGGACACTCTCTTGTCCTGGGGAGGGAGGAGTCTTTTGACGCCCTACTCTAGACCCTAAGTTAGATTTACTTCTTTCAAACCCTTGTGTGTGTGTTTTTTTTGGGAAACCCTAGATTTTACCCTGGGGAGGGAGGAGTCTTTTGACGCCCTGCTTCAGATTTGGAAAGAATTAGGTCTTCTCATGGTGTGTGTTTGTTCCTGGTTCTTGTCCTGGGGAGGGAGGAGTCCTTTGACGCCCTATTCCGGGCCCTGAACCTTAGACTCTTGTTTTTTTAGCCGCCTTCCTTTTTGTAAGTTCTTTCGTCTTAGGGAAGGAATGATCCTTTGACACCTTACTTCAAGACTAAGCATTGTAGGTTCATGCCAAGACCTTCCATCATACCAACGCTTGTATGAACAAAGAATCGAATAACAGGGGTAGAGGGAGAGCCCCAAAGAGGGGAGGACCAGATTTGGGAAGAAAGACATACATCCAACAAATTATAGCAAAGGCTGAATCAGAAACATCCTCTCATGTAACCATGAGACCAAGGGCACGAAGAGTGAATTCTAAGGGACAATCAGTAGATAAACCAATGTTGTCTACAACATTCTTTGGTGATACGACACAACAGGTCCCTCCAGCAATTGAAGAAACATCTAGTAGTATACCTGACCAGGGAAATCTTATGCTGGTAACAGAGGGGGAAGAGGTCGCAAGCAGAACCTCAATAGAGTCAGACCACTCCAACAAGAGAGAGGAGGGTGTATCCTAGGGATCAAGTCATCAAGACGCAGGAGAAGGGGTCGAAGGAGTATTTGCATCACCAAGGGACTGGGGAAGTGCTTCTAAAGAAACTCATATCCAAGTGGTAAGGAAGCCTCAACCATCTCCTACAGAGCCTGGTGAAATACCCAGTGGTTATTGGAATATAGTCATGGCTCCCACAACCTCCACTATTGAGTTTCCAATCGAGGATTTGGGAGCTGGTGCGCCCACAAAGCCTATTCCATTAGCATCCTTACCAAAATTTCATGGGCTTGTTTCAGAAGATCCCGACACATTTCTATTCGAGTTTGACATAGTGTGTTGGGGGTATGACTACACAATGGAGGCCCAAAAGTTAAAATATTTTCCTTATACATTAAAATGAATGGCTCTACGATGGTTCATGGGCCTTGGAGGAAGCTCTATTTCCACATGGGATGATATGCAGACAACTTTTCTGGAAAAATACCAGGATTACTGTAAATCCCAGAACATTAAGGAGGAACTTTTCAAGTTCGCACAAAAAGAATACGAGAGTTTGGAAGATTGTGTGGAACAATTCGAGTACACCTTAGAGAGGTCAGGTCACTCTGACTTGGATAAGGAAATTTTAAAAATTATCCTCCTCCAATCTTTCCGTGAGGAATCGATGGAACTATTGAACATTGTGGGAAAGGGAGACATCTATAAGGATAGCTTTGAAGGTATCTGTGAATTATGCATTCAGTGCTTGAGGGGGCTTGCAAGAAACATACAAGGGATTCTCTTAGTAAAAGGGTCTGAAAGAGGTGTTACGAAAGCAGAAATTGGAAACCTGCTAGACAATTTGAGGACGGATATCCTCAACACCCTGTCGGCAAAGATGGATACGCTGCAAGTAAAACAGAAGCAGCTAGAATTGGATAGGACCATGGAAATATTTTACCTGACGTGTAGAAAGAATCATCCAGAGAGGGAATTTCCACAAAAATCCATAGAGGAATGTGAAATCTGCGAGCTAAATCATGCAAGAAGCTCATGCCCCTCCCTGCCAGGCCTAAAAGTAGTATTTCAAGGGACGAGGAAAGACATGGAGCAACTGTACCTCATGGGGTCTAGAAAGACATGGAAACCTCGACCACTGATGGGAAATCATGGTATGTACTCAGATCCATCTCAGTATTTCAATAATTCTAATATGAATCCTCAGTCCATGCCCTATCCTTCCATGTGGCCACAATACCAGTTTCCACCTTGGCAACAGTGGAACCCTCAAGCCAGTTCAAGCTCCCCATGGGCTCCAACTTGGCGAGGATCCCTTCCTGGGCAGTTTCCTCAGCCAATTCCACAACAACAACTCCAACTGCCCTCTAATGTACCTTTGGGTAATCAACCTACCCATCCTCAACTCCCAATCCAACCCGATCTGAATCCTAATAGTAAGGGAGCTCATCAAGATGACATTCTTAACCTACCTTCATATAGAATTTCCACTACAGAGTTGTATGAAATGAATCTACGATCAGGGCAGACAGTTAATGTTCAACCTCCTCCAGTTACCATTGAACAACTCGATAGTGAAGGTAAGGAATCAGAACCAATTAATAAAGATCCAAAACAAACTGATAGAAACCAAGCGCCTCCTGTAAAACAACATCAATTTGAACCACCTTACCTAGAGAGACTAACTTTGAGTAAATCAAGCCCTCGAGCTGAATTTGATTTATTAGGAGAATTGCATAACTTATTTGTTCAAATTCCCTTGTTACAAGATATGAAGGATGTGCCAATATATGCAAAGACTCTTAGGGAATATTGTTCAAAGAAACCTGCAAAGAAATCCAAAGACCCCCTTAGCATTCATGTTATGGGGAAATTATCAGATTTCATGATGGGAAAGTCAATGCCTAAAAAGTATGGAGATCCGGGGAACCCAATTCTGACAGTAAAAATTAATGGGGTACATATTACGAATGTGTTGGTAGACTTGGGTGTTTCCATCAATGTTATCACCACTAAAACCATGCATGCATTAGGTCTTCATAACTTGAAACATACACCTACAGTATTGGAATTGGCAGACCGATCTACAGTCAAACTTGTAGGAAAGTTGGAAGATGTAACAATTTTAGTGGATTCATGGCACTATCCCATAGATTTCCTTGTCTTACAGACACAATCTTCGATGGGAGGCCATCTTTGATTTTGGGTAGACCATGGTTGGCTACTGCAGATGCTTACATTGGGTGTTGATCATGGCACATGGTTATTTCAAATGGGCACAACATTAAGAACTTAGTGTTATATCCACTTGAAGAATCAAACCCATCCATAAAACCAGCAGGAGGCAAGAAAATTTTATCTAGGAAAGAGCCTGAAATGGAAAATGAGCAATTGAGACCAATCTTCACTATTGGACAAGCCCTACAATTGAAAATGGAATCGAAAGATGATGTAATCACCTCCTTTATGGATGATCCTTGCTCCATTTATGAAACAAATCAACAATTCCTAGAATCTATCCTAAGCTGTGAGACTCAAGAAACAATTGAAACAACAGAAGGATCAGAGGAGCTACCTGTTGATGCACCCAGTGAAAGTGTCCCAGTGGAACTAGAACCAGGAAAAACCCTGAATATTAATCCAACCTTGTCAGAATCCTAGAAGAAGCAAATCGTGGATGTCCTTTGAAAACACAAAGAAGCCTTCACCTGAGATTATACAGATATGAAGGGGATTCCTACTAATTTATGTACCCATCATATATACATTAAGGAGGATTGTCGTCCTGTGAGACAACCTCATAGAAGGATGAACTCCGCATTGAAAAATGTTGTTAAAGAAGAACTTCAAAAATTACTAGACGTAGGTTTTATTTACCCCATCTCAGATAGTCAATGGGTCTCCCCACTAGTAATGGTCCCTAAGAAAAATGGTAAATGGCGAGTATGCGTGGATTATCGAGAATTAAATAAATCAACGCAGAAAGATCATTTTCCTTTTCCATTTATTGATCAAGTTTTGGACACATTGGCTGGTAAAAAGTGTTTTTCTTTTCTAGATGGGTTTAGTGGGTATAACCAGATCCAGATAGCTCCTGAAGATCAGGATAAAATCACTTTCACATGCCCCTGGGGAACATTCGCATACCGGTTCCTTCCTTTTGGCCTGTGTAATGCTCCTGCAATGTTCCAGAGGGAAATTTTGGGAATCTTCTCTGATTTGGTAGATGACAGTGTTGAAATTTACATGGATGACCTCACTCCATATGGGGATTCATTTCTTGAAGGGCTGAAAATTTTAGAAAAAGTTCTCGAAAAGTGTATACAATCGCATGTCTCTCGGAGTATGGAAAAATGCCATATGATGATGGAGGAGGGAATTTTTTTGGGACATTTTCTCTCAGCTGAAGGAATCTGGATGGACCCAGCAAAGACAAAGGTAATTCAACATTTCCCGACACCCAAAATGCCCACGCAGGTACACAACTTTATTGGTTGTGTTGGTTATTACAGGCATTTTATAGAAATTTTTTCTAAAGTAGCACATCCTCTTTTTCAATTGCTAACAAAAGATTCAGATTTTGTGTGGATAGAGGACTGTGATGCAGCCTTTACGAGAATTAAGGAATTGGTCTGTAGCGTTCCAATCCTTAGAGGGCCAGACTGGGCATTACCTTTCCATATTCATACAGATGCTTCCCAAACAACGATTGGTGCAGTATTAGGACAACAAGAGGACAAAGTACCATACACAGTTTACTATGTTAGTAAGAATTTGGCTCCTGCTGAATTAAAATACACAGTGACTGAGAAAGAGTTCCTTGCTGTCATTTACGCCATCAATAAATTCAAGCACTATATTACCCGATATCCTACCTTTCTGCATACTTATCATGCAATTATCAGGTATTTAATGAATAAACCTATTACCCCTGGTCGTATCACAAGATGGATTTTGCTAATACAAGAATTTTATATTACTATAGTAGATAAACCAGGGAAGGACAATGTCGTTGCATATTTCTTATCTAGGATAGAACATGATGGTAAGAATACACCAATTGAAGATAATTTTCCAGATGAACATCTTTTTGTAGTATCTTCTAACACTCCATGGTATGCAGATATTGCTAATTATCTTTCTACAGGGAAGGTGCCTTGTCATCTGTCATATAAGGAACAAAGGAAGATTATTCACCAGAGTACCCAATATTCATGGATGGCAGGATATCTCTTTCATACAAGGATTGACCAATAGATTCGACGTCGTGTGGCAGAAGATGATATCTATGAGATACTGAAGGTTGCACATGATGGACCTTGTGGGGGAAATTTTGCAGAAAAAAGAACATGTCACAAAGTGCTACAAATGATATATTACTGGCCCTCCATCTTTCATGATGCTCGGTATTATGTCCGAAGGTGTGATAGCTACCAACAGATGGGACAACCTAGGAAAGAAGATGAAATGCCTTTACAGCCCCAGATAGTCCTTGAACCGTTTGAGAAATGGGCCATTGATTTTGTTGGAACCTTCAACTCACCTTCTCATCAAAAGGCTTACATCCTGGTCTGCACTGATTATGTAACTAAATGGGTGGAAGCCAGAGTGGTCACAAGAGCAATAGAGCAAGTAGTGGTAGATTTTCTTTTTGAAGAAATCTTTGCCCGATACGGTACTCCAAGGGAAATTGTGTCGAATGGAGGATCACAGTTCACATCTCACATGATAGGAAAGATGATGCAAATATATGGGGTGAAACATAGAGTGACAACCCCCTATCACCCCCAGGTGAACGGGAAAGTAGAAAGAACAAACAAGGTATTGGAAAATATCTTGACAAAGACAGTAGAAAGTCATCATCGAGACTGGGCACATAAACTTCCAGAAGCTTTATGGGCATACAGAACAACATGGTGGAACACAATTAGTTTTTCTCCATTAGTCTATGGGAAAGTCCCCTTGTTTCCGGTGGAATTTGAGATCAGTACACTCAAAAACAACTCTAGAAGTAGGCCTAGACCTATGAGAAGCACAAAAGCACCGACTGGAATAGTTGAATGAGTTAGATGAGATTCGGTCGGTAGCTGTCTAGAAGACCACTGATGTTCAACAACAGAGAATGAAATGGCATGATAAATTTATCAAAAGTAAGGGGTTTCATGTGGGAGATTGGGAATTACTTTACGACTCCTGATTTAAGGATTTCAAAGGAAAGCTTCACACTCGTTGGATGGGGCCATATCAAGTGGACGCAGTGTTCGACAATGGAATGGTTAGATTAATTACAATAGATGAGAATCATACCTCATTCTTAGTAAACGGACACCATCTAAAACTATACCACCATCCAGCCTCTAGAAATGCCTTTGTCAAACACCTTTCTGATTCATCTGATTTAATGGTTGTTGGAATGAAAGACACTCTCACTCTGCTTTAAAAATAAAAATAAAATAATAATATATATATATATATATATATATATATATATATATATATGAATATGGCCAGGAGAAATGTAACACTTGGCGCTGTTACTTCACCAGTGCTGCTATAAAAACATTGCTGTTAATCCACTAAATGTTTTTACTCCGTAACTGTCGTTACTCCTCAACGACAGTTACTTCGCTGATACTATTACTCCGCAACTGTTGTTACTCCGCCGGTGCCGTTACTCCGCAACTACTGTTATTTCGCTGATGTTGTTACTCTGTAACTGTCGTTACTCCACCGGTGTTGTTTCTCCGCAACTTTCATTTCTTTGTCGATGTTGTTACTCCGCAACTATCGTTACTCCGCTGGTTCCGTCACTCCACAACTGCCATTACTCCGCCAATTTCGTTACTCTGCAACTGTTGATTCTCCGCCGGTGTTGTTACTCCATAAATGTCATTACTTTTCCAATGTCATTACTCTGTAACTGCCGCTACTCTGTCGTCATCGTTACTCCGTCATTATTGTTACTCACTGTTGTTGTTACTCCTTGTTGCTATTATGCCCTATTGTCGTTACTCCGTCAGACATTTTGCTGTTACTCCACCATAAGGTAGGTCCCTAGGTACGTCTCCACCGAATTTTATGGATTTAATTAAAATATTCCAAAAAGACATCAAAATGTGTCGTGGACGGCCATAATTAAGTTGGGGGGGGAACCGTCATAATAAACGACGGCATGCCATGAAAAAGCATCCATGACACACGATCCTCACCAAACAGAATCCAATGATTTTGATACTTCGTAATCATAAATTTGATGTGTTGGAATGTGTATTCGTACATGAAAAGTCATAATCAGTCACCTCCCCAACACGCTACATTAAATCTCTGATAGTACCACCACAATTTGTCGTCATTTTCAAACATACTAGCACTGTTTCATCTGTTGTCCCCAAAAGCGACCATGACATTATTTTAGTTGCCAACAATTTGGAGCCCTGTCATTTTCCCTTGCCGGATAACTGCATTCATCGTGCTGACCCTGCCTCTATAGAAATGGGTGGATGATCTGTGTGGCATGATCCTAAAGATACAATGAGAATTTGGAATAATCAGGAGGTATGGCAGGTTTTTGAGAACCCGGGCTGCAATGTTTACTTTGATAGGTTAAAAGGGTCAAATGAAGAAATTGCAGTAGAATTTGCACTCAACTTGAGAGAAGAAATCTCTCGGGTCCATAGAATTGAAATCCCTGTGACAGAGGAAGCCATTGTAGAAGTCAGTGGACTCCCTCAAAATGGACAACGATGGTTTTCAAGAAGGACTGTCCTTCCGGAGTTTCTCGAAGCCTTTTTATAGGTGGGAGAAAGCATCGTGTAGAAGGGTCGAGGATACGACCAAAACTCACTACCACATCCATGGGAAGAAGTAGTAGAGTTTGTCATGAAATATATGACTTGCGAAGGGAGATACTCTACCATATTCAAATACCATCTCCAGATATTACCTCACCTGTGATTTCCCCAAGTAGAGGCTTTCTCACTGAATGTGCCTTATTTCTTATTGAGAAGTCTTCACCTAATGGCACATTTGGCTCAAGGGTCATGATAGGTATTGGTGGTCATCACCCACCATGGGCTAGTTCAGTTGTTAGTAATGAATTCCATCAGACGAATCCCAATCCCGTGGGAACTGTTTTAGGATTCCATAGAGGAAGAATTATCAGGCACTGTGGTTGCTAGGGAAGATGAACTAGAAGCCATGGAATGGGAAAATGTAGGAGAAGATGATTATGTTGACCAAGAGGAACCGAAAGAGATGGAGATGGAAGCTAAAGAATTTGAAGAATATACAGCTCCCCAAGAGCAAGCCGAAACTGTGGAACCAATGGAAGATGAGAAATTTGACACAGAAAGGCCCACTAGTACGACGACCGAGGTTGTCACACAAGAACCAGCCTCACCTGTGGAACTAGCAGAGCAATTTGATAGCATGATAACCACAGAAGCGGGGTCAAAACAGACAGGAGTGGGTGAATTGATCGATATTGTGACCGAGGGTACCCCACAAGGACCTCCTATCACCATGGAGTCAATTGAGGAGGATAACCTGGATGAAGAAGAGGTTGTGACCATCCCGACCATAGAGCCCATGGAAGAGGAGGAATGAGGACAAGAAGGGCTCAAAGCTAGGGAATCCATGGATCCCATGAAGGAAGTGCTAGGAGAACTAGGGCGTGAGGTTGGCGCTGACCCACAAGAACCAACGTGGACCTCGGGACCAAACATTGAAGATCCCTGCCAGTTCTCCTTTTTCTCCTTTATTCCAAGAGGAGCAAGGCGAACTCATTCCCTTCAACGCACATAAGAATATCTCACCATTCCTCCAATTTTATAACAAAGGCCACAACCATGTGGGGTGGATGTTACTCAAATAGACACATTAGAAAGAGAGCTTCTCGCAAGGGCACCACCAGTCACAGTGAGCATGCAACAAGAGTAAATAGCCATAGGCAAAGAGGAGGGACCTAGCAAGGCAGTCCCGACGAATGAGCCAATGGAAGAGCCAGGGTAGAAGGTCGTAAGACTCCCAGTCAAACAAAAACATCAGCTACAGTTTAAAGAGACAATGCAACTTAAGATGGAGGTCAGGAAACTAAGGAAACAGGTACACAAAATGAAGAAGTGGATGAAGAAATACAAGGAGCAAGCTAGAAAGTCTAAGGCCATAAGAGTAGAAGAAGAGACTCAGTTGGAATAGGTAGCCATAACCTTTATTGCTACTCAAACAGACCCGGTCAAGCAATTGTTTGAAGACCGTGAGTATGCCTTAATGGCCGAAGTGTAGACTTGGGAATCTACTGCGGTTCAGTATCAAAATGAGGTAAGAAGAACTCAGGAACGAGCCTCCACAACTATTTTTGAATATGTGGAGCATATAGACATCATGAGATTAAAGAATGTGAAGCAACAACTCAAGATGGAGTAGCTAGAAAAGCAAGTGGTAGAGCTAAATACTGATAAGGAGTAGATGTTTAATTTGGCGCAAGAGGTGATGAGATGTCTCCCCCCCTGCTTCTTGTTATTCTTTATTCTTACATGAACGTTTTCTTTTATTTTATATGGAGAGCATAAAAAATGAGATTAGTTATAAAAAAAAAGATGGTTTACAATTCCTCCGAATAATGAGGCACCACGACGTGCCAACTCAACATTCAACCCAGTCCCATATGTGGGGGACATTCATTTAAGGTCCCTCACCTCTTACACTTTCAACCAAATCAGCTGGAAGAAGGCTTTTAACACATTTGAATCGAATCAGGTTACAAAGACATCTATAGTAGGAGAACATGAGAGCTCAATCACCATGTTCACTAAACACAACACCTTTTTGGGAATTGAGGGGAATAGAGATAGAATGTTGAAGGCACAAAATTGGTGCCTTGATATATGTGTCAAGAAATTAGTCACATTTCAGGAAGAGGCCCTTGATTGCTATCAGAAAAGGTGGATGATGTCACCTATAGTTGTTCGGAATAGGGAACCTTTTGGGGCACCAAATTTTGCACGAGTGCTCCCTAGGGTGCCCAGATATGTGGCATGTGTCCGAACATGTGGAGTTTGGTGGATGGGAATCTGGTTTCAGTTTCCCACTATTTGGTTTCCAGTATAAAATTACACTCCAGTGTATATTGTCTCGGAATTTTGGTGGAAATATGTCTTCCTTTCAGATGGTTTTAAAGTTCCAATTACAGAGATGGACGGAGAATATGATCTCGCCCATTTTCAAGAAGCCAACAGTCAGCGAAATCTAGACCTGCGGAGGCAGCAAACTACATGAGGGCATGCAGAAGGCTAGTTGGGGGGAGATGTTAGGCACAAAATCGAGCTATCTTTCTGCTGCATTTCCATTACCCTTTTTGACCTTTTTTCACTTATTTACCTATGTTTACTATGCTAAACCTTTAAGGTAAATACCCCTACCTTGTCTATTGGAATATTTTATTAATGAAATAAAGTCATGGATTTTTTCTTATTCACAACACTAAAATGAATGTTTGACCATAGCTTCTAGAGAACAGGAACCAAAGCTTCAGTATCCCACAACAAATCCACTATTCACAGCAACGACCAAGCCATAAGGAGGCTGCACAGCTGGAGTCGCCGATCCCTGAACCATTCATGGGAATCTCGTTGATCTTGTATATCTGGTAGTGGTGTCATTCCAACTAATGTATATTTCTGGGGATACGGTTACCATGTTTTGGGGAAAGAGGTTGTTCTCCCTCTCCATGTATAAAATATAGTTTATTCTTGTAACTGGGGATGCCCCCATTGATATTGTAATAACCCTTTTCAGATTTATAAAGCATCATCTATTTTGCTGTCTTAATCTTCATTGTGACTAACACAACCCTAATCAAAGAGCTAGACCCTCTCTTCTGATTAGGTGTTGTGTCTTTCTGTCTGTATTATTCATTAGTTTATGCTTGTTGTTATAGTGTTTTAATTATTATGATTTCTTTTCTGAAATTTTAATTGATCTAGTTTCTCAACAATGTTTTGAATCTTAGTCATGAACCCTTGGTCAGAATGGATTGTGCTCTTGCCCTTGCATATACCTTGCGCATTTTCTTGAAAGGATATGCACCCGGATTGATGAATTAATGCAGGAAAAAGGGTGAATAAATCGTTCATACCTAGACCCCAACAAAAGATCTAGTCTAAATCTGATAGGGACATAAACAAAGCTCAAGATAAGGCACAACCTTCAACCTCACAAACATCAGAAGAAAGGTTTTAAACACTTATGGAAACCGTGGAGAAAATGGAGAGAATGGCCTTAGATAATAATCCTAACACTAGAGAATAGGCTGTTGGTCCACCCATAAATCAGAGAACACCACCAATCCCACAAATCAGACCAAGAGATTAGAGAAATCAAGGGAATCAAGGAAATCAGGGGAATCAGGGAAATCAGGTAAACTAAGGAAATTAGGGAAATTAGGGGGACCATCAAATAAGGCCTCCTTTTCAAAATAATTATGTGAATGAGAATTATGATGAATATTTTGAAGACAAAATGAATGATGCTTATGAAACAAGAGTGTTTTTTACTAAAGAATAACATGAACATTTCATGGATGCAAATGAGATCTTCATGCAAGATGAGGAGGAAAGGTTATCAGTAGAAAGGGAATATTACCAAATAGGATTGCAAAATACCATCATGCCATTCCAAAGACAATATAATATTCAAAATCAAAAAGTTCCTGCAAACCCCCCAAAGGGAAATCCCAAAGGGAAACCCCACAAAAGAGGCTCAGAGTAACATACCCTCTTCAATTCATCCCCAAAAAGACTCTGTTGTAAAAGATGATGTGGACAAAGAAAAGAAAAAGGAAGAATACTAGAAAAAGATACCTGAAACAAGAAAGGAGAGAGTCACCAAAGAGGTAGAGAAAACCTCATCATCCTTTAATTTTGAAAGTGACATGGCCAAGATTAAAATTTTTGTACCATTCAATGAATTGATCAATAACAATGAATATAGAAATCACATCATCAAGATGCTTAAGATGGAACAAACTTATGACATTTTGAACATACAAGATGATCACCCAACCATCTTATTTGGCTCACATGTAGAGGAAGATAGTGATGCTGAAGAGGTCACCCCTTTCTATGTCATCCTGAAAATTCATGATATGACTCTGCACAATACATGTTGGATTCATGAGCATCCCATAACCTAATTCCCAAGGTGGTCATGGACCAATTAGGCCTTAACATCACAAGGCCTTACAAAGACCTGTTCTCTTTTGATTCAAGGAAGGTGAAGTTCCTAGGTCTTATCAAATATCTGGTGGTGTCTTTAGATCAAATCCCAATGAAGAATATGGTCATAGATGTAGTGGTTGTTGATATTTCTACCAAGTTTAGCATGTTTTTATCTAGATCATGGGGCTTCAAAATTGAAGGTAACTCTCCAGATGGACATGTCATACACCACCATCCCTGTATTTGGTCAAGATAGGAGGTTGTATAGAGACGTTTTTCTCAAATATATGGTTAGAAACAAGTCACAACTGAATAATCATCCCACCTACTCTGTGGAAACTGATTTGGGGTCTTTTATTTTCTTCAATGATCTGTGTTTTGAAGAGAAAGGGACAGAAATTGATATGGCTGAAAAAGATAGATCTGATCACCATATTGAGAAGTTTTCAGAGCACCAGGACAATGCAGAAGATGAGATGTGGAGCATGAGATTTTATGGAGATGTCAACAGAGAGGGGGAAAGAGAGGGTTTGTGGATTAACCCCCCTATATTGTCTACTAAACTATGCTCTTATAAGATGGATTTTGATTGCACAAACAATATGGCTGAATATGAGGCATTTCTATTAGGATTGAAAGCTTTAAAATAAATGGGTTCTAAGAATATAGTTGTTCATGGGGATTATGAGTTGATCATAAATCAAGTGAAGGGAACATATCAAGCCAAGCACCCTAGATTAAGAGAATACAGGAATGCAATTCTTGACCTGCTTGGAGAATTCTTATAATATAACCTCTCAACGATTCTAAGGGGTCAAAATTAGATTGTTGATCCCCTTGCCACTTCAGCTTCAGTTTTTAAAATTACAATCTCTCCTAGCAGGGGATATGAGGTTGAGATCAAGAATAGACCAACAATGCCTGATAATATTAAGTACTGGCAGGTTTTTGAAGATGATAAACAAATAGAAAGTTTCCTCAAACTGGAAAATGGATTTGAAAATTTGAACATTGATGAAGAATATTGTGATGAGGGGGTAGATGCAACTTCTTTCACAAAGGATTGTTACTTCGACAATCAAATTGCAGGAAGAGATATATTTCATCTGAAGAGAAACATCATTCCCAAGGGTGTGGTCCCATTAGAGAAAGTCTTTGATAATAATGATGTGGCCAGAAGTCCAAAAAATTACAGTAAAGGAAGGGGATGTGGAAGATTGCAATATTGGGAATTAGGAGGATCCCAAGATCATTAAGTTGTCAAGCAAAATCAGCCTTGAAGTCAAGGAGAGATATATCAAATTAATGAAAGAGTTCCCTGATGTTTTGTCCTGGAGCTATGAAGATCTGAAATTTTATGACACCAGTATAATTTAGCATGTGATCCCAATCAAAGAAGATCACAAACCTTTCAAACATAAATATAAAACATTTTTTTTTCCCTTGATTGAGAAATAGGTAAAGAAGCTATTTGAAGCTAAGATCATATTATCCCTGAGGTTTTCTACATGGGTGGAAAATATGGTTCCAGTAAAAAAAAAGAGTGGAGAAATCAGGTTGTGTGTGGATTTCATACATTTGAAATGGGTGTCTCATAAGGGAAACTACCCACTGCCTAAGACGGATCACATTCTACAAAATTTGGTAGGTTCTTAGAAAATGTCAATGTTGGATGGTTTCTCTGGATACAATCAGATTATGGTGCACCTTGATGATCAGGAAAAGACAACATTCACAACACCATGGGGTATGTTCATGTATGCTAAGATGCCTTTTGGACTCATGAATGCAGGGGAAACATTTCAAAGAGCTATGCACATATATTTTGTTGATTAGAAAGACAAATTCATTGTTATCTACCTACATGATATCACTGTGTATTCTATTTAGGATGAAGAACATCTCAAGCATCTAAGAAGGGCATTTCAGAAGTGTATAAAGTTCGGTATCTCATTGAACCCCAAGAAGTCGATTTTTTCCATGGAAGAAGCAAAGATGTTGGGCCACATTATTTCAAAGGAGGGAATAAAGATGGACCCCAACATATTTGAGGGAAGCTTAAAAATTGCCATACCCAGAAGTAAAAAAGAGGTCTAATCTTTCCTGGGAAAGGTGATTTTTCTAAGAAGGTTTATCCCTAACTTGTCTGAAATCATAAAGTATATTACTAACATGCTCAAGAAAGGAAATGAAATAAAGTGGACCCCTGAAGCCAGAAAATCCTTCGAAGTCATTAAGGTGGAATTGACCAAGGCTCCAGTATTGTCCAATCCTAATTTTGAAAAGGACTTCATATTGTTCTCTTTTTCTTCAGAGCACACAATTGTTGGTGTTTTACTACAGAAGGATGAGCATAATTTTGAGAATCCCATAGCATATTATAGAAGGACATTGAGAGATGCCCCCTTGAAGTATGATACCATGGAGAAGAAAGCTTATGCACTGGTCAAGGCCTTGAAGGAGTTCAGAGTTTACATCTTGCATTCCCATTCTATTGCTTATGTTCCTAGTAGTTCTGTGAAAGACATCTTAACCTAGTTTGATCCTAAAGGAAAAAGAGGTAAATGGATAGTTGTGTTGTTAGAATATGACCTTGAGATCAAACCTACAAAGTTGATCAAGGGACAAGGGCTTGGAAAGATGATGAAATAGACCAATTGTGAAATCTTAGGAATAAATTTCATTGTTGACTTGTCAACAAGTGAAGAGGAAGAGACATCTCCTTAGATATCCCAAAAATTCCTTAACTCCCCATGGTATGAAAATATCATTTATGTGTTGAGAAATTTGCAGGTTCCTCCTGAATTGAGTAAAACAAAGGCCATATTCTTAGAACTTAAAACATCAAAGTTTTGTATAGTAAATCAATATCTATATTGGAAGGATTTAGGGGGGATTTGGTTGAGTTTTTTGCTAGAATAAGAAGAAAAGAATACCATCAGAGAGTTCCATAGGGGTGACTGTGGAGGCCACCATTATTGGAAAACCATTGTGCAAAATATTTCGAGGTTTGGGTTCTATTGGATTAGAATTTTTTCTAATGTCTATAAAGAGGTTTCAAGATGTCATGAACGTCAAATTTTTGATGGGAAAAAAAATTACAGCCCTTGCCTTTGAAACCCATCTCTGTTGAAGAACCTTTTAGACACTAGGGCCTTGATTTTATAGGAGAAATACATCCACAATCCTCATCTTAGCACAAGTGGATTCTGACAACAACATATTACTTCACTAAGTGGATTGAGCCAGTTCCCACCAGGAAGGAAACACATGTTGTTATCATCCAGTTTTTGGAAGACAATATTTTTTCCAGGTTCGGATGTCCAATCAAAATCATCACAGACAATGAAACAACATTTGAATCCAAAAATATGAAGAAATTTTGCAGTGTCTACAACATAACTATTGGCCACTCCACTTCTTATTACCCTCAAGGAAATGGGTTGGCTGAGTCATCAAACAATAGCTTGAACA
This sequence comes from Picea glauca, assembly GCA_000966675.3. Classification (NCBI taxonomy): domain Eukaryota; kingdom Viridiplantae; phylum Streptophyta; class Pinopsida; order Pinales; family Pinaceae; genus Picea; species Picea glauca. The sequence continues at coordinate 198,988 of JZKD02S0115605.1, read as the reverse complement.
AAATTATAAAAAGGTTGTTGAAAGATAAAAAAAAGGCTTGGCACAAAAAGCTCATCCATGTACTATGGGCTGACAAAATCACTCCAAAAAGATCTATTTTCACTTCACCTTTTCAGATTTTTTATGGAAACGAGACAATATTTCCTACTACATTGGGGTTGCCAATGATGAGGTTGTTACAGGAATAATATGTTGAGACAGATGCCACTTAGTGTACAACAAACAAGAGAAAAGGCCTTCAATAATTCTCACTGCACCAACACAAGATCAAAAGATCTTTTGACAGACATACCAAAGAAGACAATTTCAAGGTGGGAGACTTGGTATTGAGATGGGATGCCAAAAATGAAGATAAGGGAAATCATGGGAAATTTGACCATCTATGTCTAGGACCGTTCAAAATTGCAGCATACCATGAAAACAATGCACATCTGATACAAGAAAGTAATGGATACATCATTGGAGGAGGCCTTGTGAATGACAGGTTCCTCAAACATTATATCATTTAAAACAATCATCACCTCTTCCATTCATTGTACATAATTATTTTCATTTTTTGCATGAAGAAATTGAAATAAAAGCAACATAACTTAAGCCTGAGGTGAAGGCCCTAAGTTATGCTAGGTAGATTTTTATTTTTTGAATAAAGGTTGATAGATTCAGATTGCAGGAATAAATCAAAACCCAATGTGTAGGCACTCAGTCTATTATTCTTTGCTACCTCACAGGGAGGATATCATCCCCAATTGGAGCCCATGTTAGCACTATAACAATTTTTATATGGGATCCAAGTTTCAGGACTTAGCGAGAGGCTAAACTAGTGTAGAGGCATGATAAATGGGAGGATGGGGCCATATTTAGAGGAAGTGCGGAATTGATGGGATTTGACGGGACACATATCTCAGGCGCCCTAGATCAACATTCATGGATCATTTCGGGCAAAGAACTAGCACGGATATTAATTCTTGAAAGTGGGCTGAAAAGAATACTGTGGTTTCGGCTCAGGACCACATGGCACCACATGATGCATTTTGGTGTGATAAGAAGTCTACCCCAAACCTCTTTGCCTCGTCCCCGAAATAGGAAAGTGTATATAAATGGGGGATCCTTGTCATTATTTTATGGTTTTTCAAATCATTGGAACGTTGGAAGTTGGCATGACCGCTCCATTTGAAATGAAGCCCAAATGTGCACCAAACTAATGCATCTTCCTCTCATTCACATGTATTTTTCACCATCACCGAGGACCTCATTATTATGTATGTAGCAGAGCACAGTTCCCTGCCAAACGAAGAAGCCCTAATTGACAAATATTATGATGTGCTCGACACCGAAATAACCATCTCGCCCATATCCATGTCCAAAGCCAATTTGTCAGATAATGTAGGGAGATAGATATGGTTTCTAGAAGAAGTCCAAGCCTCCATAGTCCCTTATGTCATTGATGTCACATTCCCTTTCCAAAAATTCATAGGTTGGTGCATAGAAAAATACTCATAGGAAGAGAAAGTCATCTTAAACAAACTAAGGTATAAAGTCCTATGTAGAGTAGATAGCTTGTCAATTTGATACACTCTCATCATACCAAAGTCCCCCTCCGTAGTGTCTGAACCATTTGGAGAGGAAAATATAATCATGGTTTACTGGGAATGTCCCTCCGAAGTCAAAAACCTATTTTGTAGACAATTGTCAAACCTGAGCATTATTTTGAGAGTCTTTCATTGCCAATAAATGTAAATGTCATGGTTATTGAAATCCAATGGGCCTGTTCTATACTCAATCAAATTTTAGGTTTAGATAATGAAAAATATGTAATTGAGTTCATGTTAGGTTTTCTGTTAACATTTTTCCAGTCAGAGTGCAGTCAGTCAATCCACATCAAATTTGAAGGATTCATAGCTGATAATGTATCGAAACAACTATTACACATCAACATTACTCGCTTTGATAAGTGTCACAAGTGTCGCATGTTTCTCACAAGTGTCGCAAGTATCAAGCAAAGAATACTGCCATGATACCTATGTCATACTTATAACGACATTAAGAAGACACTTAAAATGCCTCAAACACTTGATTTGAAGGAAGAGGGATGGTTAACTGAAGTTAAGTACCTCTTGCCACCTGAAAGAAGCTTTCAATATAAGGTTTTAGAAGAGAGCGCTCCCCTATATCACCCTTAGGAGCACTGGGGCTCCTCTATAAAGTTCTAGGGAGCGTTATAACACCAAACAGCCCTTTTGAGGGAGCGCTATGGATCTTAAGAAAGTTGGTGCCCCCTAAAGCCTACTAGGGAGCGCTATAGTGCTCTGATGGCCTTTTTGAGGGAGCGCTACCTATTCCAGGTAGCAGTTGATCTATTGAGGAGAATAAGGGGAAGATCTTTCAATCTTGGAAGGAAGTTGCATTCGAATTCCTGGTTCAGCCATGATCTTAGGAGAATATCCCTGGCTTAAGGAGGGAAATCCTCAACTTACCCTAAAGATACCTCAAGAGGTTAGGCCTCTCTAAACGTATATAAATAGGCTTTATCATGGTGGAAAGGAGGAAGAATTGGAAGCATGAAACCTATGATCTCATAGGAAACACACAGTGAACTGGAGGAAAGTAATCAGTGAAGTTGTTGTCATCCGGATCATGGATCTTTTGAGCAAGGGTTAGACAAAGGGGACTTGACGAAGCTGTTGCATTCACATCTACGGTTGTAAGTTACTACTGTCATGGTTTTCATCAATATGACACGCTTGGCCTATTTCTTTCTAGTTTGTGTTTAATCTCACATGAATGTGTCTCTGATAGATAGGTCTATTTCAAGCTAATATCAATAGAGTAGGAACTGGTTGTACTATTATTTGTCTACAAGGCTCATCGAGGAGCGAAAGATTGGAGCTCAACTCGGAGCGTGCAGGGACAAACGTCGGTAAAAGGTACTTATTTTATCCTTCCTCCTCATACATTAGTTTGCATAGATCTTAAAGGAATTCAGTGTCCATGTTAAGCGTCTTCTGTCTTAAGAGTTAAGAGTCTAGCTCTCAACAGGAGATCTACCTGTGCGCAGGGAGATTTTCCTTCAACAGAAACTGGCGACTCCACTGGGGAGAATCGAATCGAAACTTTTGGTTTTCATTTTTCCTCATAGACCTTGTCTTACCCTTTGATTGTTTTTAGACCTAGTTCACCCCTTTTTGATTGATTTCATGTGTTGATTGACTCCTTACCCATCACACTCAGCTTGATTGCCAAAATTTGACTGAAATTTTGGACTTTTGGACATTTTCATGAGCTTTTCAAGCCTGGCACCCCTGTGGCTATGTTAACAGAGTGCCATTGCTCCCTGGATGTGTTAGACAGAGCACCATAACACTTGGTGCCCCTTACACCAGAGCACCAACCCTCTTTTGGAAAAAAACCTCTCCAGAATTGCTTTTTCCAGGGTCCAGTCTCTGTGTTTCACTTGTTGAGCCTCTCTGTGAGTCAATGCTTCTTCCCACTGAACTTTGGCATCCTTCCTTTTGAGGAACAAATACCTTGTTGTTTAGATTTTGTAGCCTTATTCATTATTTTTTGAGTTTTTCTGTTGTTGGGAGTTTGAAATCCATGCATTGTTTTTTCTCTCCTTTTTGACTGAGCAAGAAACTCTGGTGAAGGACATCAGAAGTCTATGAATCTCTTCATTTGGTTTTTGTTGAGGTAATTGTTCTTAAACATCTCTCTTTGTGTGAAATTTTTGATTTTCTGTGTTTTCTTTTTTCTTCTTGTTTTCGATCACAGCAAGAGGGTGTATTGTTTGTACGCAACCTGCTTATGCTTGTCTGAGTTTTCCTTGATCAAAAAGGATAATTGGCAGGAGAAGTGTCATTTTGAATTAATAATTATTTGCACACAAACAATAAAGAAACATCTTCATGATTGATTTGCATATTAGAAGACATTTTCAAAAAGTTTTAGCACCACACTGGATTTGATTAAAAATTTTTGTTTGAGGACATTCCTTCTTAGTGTTTGTTAGTGAAAATAACTCTCTCTCTCTCCCTTAAATAGATATTCATCGAAAAGAAATGATTTCTTATCATATTTGATGCATTTTTTGGGGATTGAGCCATCATTCCATCCGTTTCACTTCCATGCACCCCTTTTGAGTAAAGAACAACTATAAAATGAGCGCTAATTAAAAAATCTCTAGAACATTTTCTTTTCTAGGATCCTTCACCAACAATAGACTAGGATTAGTACTTTGGATTAGGCTATGAGAATAACTCTCCAAAGTTTCCAAAACAAACATTAGCATCCTGAGCTAGTAAGAGTCAAATCCAATTGCCATATAAGTCTGCCTGGGATCCCCCTCTCACACAGGGGTTACGCACGAGGTCGCACTCGGGAAAGTTACGAAGATTATCCCTCCATGGTTTGGCTGATTGTAGCATTCAGATCGTATTATGGGGATCGCTTAAAGGTATACCCACAATGTTGAGTGGAAGCCTTTCAAGTTGATTGCGAGCTATATACCCTGCCCGTACGTTCAGACTGGACTGTCAATTGTACCTGCCCAGGGGCTGACTGTGAATTGGTAACCTTAGTGGCCATAATCTTTAGGGTCTTACATAAGGTGACAGTGAAGGGAAGTCTCACTATACCTGGAAAAAACATTGGTCAAACTCACTCGGGCTCCTTGGAGGGTAAATCCACAATTACTGCATGGAAGCTTGCACCAAGGTGAAAGTCCGTTAAGCGGGTCACCATTGTAACTGTTCCACCATATCCCCGCCCCTTCTTGAATTGATTATGCAACGTTGGATTTCATCACCAACTAGTACGGTCATCGAGAGAAAGTTTTGTTTGCTTGGTTGTGATTCCTAGATTTTATTAGCGTATGCTGCTTCTTTTCGGTAGTTGGCCATAGATTTTTTCCGCCGACTCTTTTTCGCCAACATCGACCCTCCACGCTGTTCGCGAAGGCTACAGGGACTTCCTCCAGAAAATATGGAAGAGAATACCCCTTTACCCCCTCATTCTATGGAGGAATATCCTCAATAGAGCAAGTTTCACAACACTATAACCTCCCAAGAAGAAGTTCCCACCTCTTTAGAGAATTTTCGAATTGTTTCAGAGTCTCCGGAGGCTTTCCGCATTCCGGATGGATATGAAAGACGTGTTCTCCAACTGAATTCAACTGGTGAATTTGTCGTCATCAATCCTTTTGACATTCCGACTGAGTCTCATTCAAACCCTCTAGTCGACGACCCCTTTTTGACAGCAAACATTGTTCGAAGTCCACCACGCATGGTGCGGGATCTTTATGGAACAGGAATAGGTGTCAACGCGCCTATCACCTACACCGTACCCTTAAACCATTTCACTGGTACTACCATCTTTTCAACTACACCGTCCGTTGATCCAAACACATCGTCCGTTGGCCCAAGGTCCACTTTTTCTCTCCAGACGGCCCACTCTACAATGGTCCCTCACGTCCCGACTATTCCCGCCGATAATGTGGTGGTTAGCCAAGCTACAATTGGCACACCACTAACACCTAGACCTTCATCATCACTCCCTTTTGGGTACAGAGCACTAAATTCTTCCACTGTCACTACTACCTAAGTTATTCCTGGAAGTTCTATACTTATACAACAACCTAGAGGGACCGGTCTTGGTGGCTTTAACCCGTTAAGCAACACCAGTCAGTCATTTACGTCTGGTTCCCAAATTTCGAGAACTCCACCTCAAGCTAGGGGGAATCCTCCCATCGAAGGACAACTTCCATTTGGAGGGCACCCTCATGCTGGGGGGCAGACTCAATCCGGAGCCTACCATCAACGGTATGGAAAAAATGTGTCTACCACACCCAATCCGTGGAATATCCCTTTTCCAGGAAACCCACAGTTCTCGGGGGGACAGAATCCTCAAGATCCACAACAACCTATTCCCCCTCAAGGGACTCATCTATATCCTCCTTATGGACAAATGCCAAATTTGGCTTATAATCCTCAAAACCCATCCGGTTATCCTCCGCTCGCACATGTTTCTCGAACCCCCTCAAATCCTGTGTTCCCTGGTCAACACCAACCTTATACAAGAGGACCCACTGGTTACAATTATCTACCTAACCCAGTGTATGGGCCTACTGGTGTTCCTATGTCACACCAGTATTACCAGCAAGTTAACTGACAACTACCTTTCCTAGCGACTTTGGACCTCCCAGACTTGTCTCAGTTAATGAATGATCCTATTTTTCATTCTCCGGTTTGGCCATCTATTCCAGCTAAACTTCCTTCTGATATTACGAAATTCGACGGAAAGTCCAGAGAAGACCCAAACAACCATGTGATGACTTTCCATTTGTGGTGTTCATCGAACTCCCTCATGGACGATTCTATACGTTTGCGTCTTTTCCAACGAACGCTTATGGATTCTGCAACAAAGTGGTATATTGAACTACCATATGCTTATTTTCATGATTTCAACTCCCTTGCCATGTCCTTCCTCACACACTTCCAACTACCCATTCGATACGAGACGGGTACTGAACTATTGACCTCCCTTCGTCAGACAACCTTCGTACATATATCTGATCATATTCATGAATGGAGACGATGACGAAGGTTAATCAAAGCGGTCATTCCTAACCAATTATTAGCGGAATGGTTCACCAAATCGTTGTTACCCTAGATCGCTTGTGATGTTTCTATGGGTGGTGTAGTCATCGAGGAAGAAGCTATTGCTCGAGCTCAGTACCTAGATTTGGTTTATTCACAATCTGGTACTCTGTACGAATTGATACCAAATGCTACATGTGCCACTACTGACCCATCCAAACCATCGTCTACCTCTCACATGGATGGAGTCATTGGCTCCGTCAAAACCCAATCTACTTCCCAGTCGACTGGAACAACACAACGGTCTGCTTCGACGTCTGCTCCCAGTTCAACCACACCCTCTTCCACCTCCCCTCAAACTCAGGTATCTAAGGTGAATATGGTCCAATCGACCCCTTCACAACAATCTGGAGGAAAGAAGAAAGCAAGAAATAAACCCAAGAAAAACAACAACAATGAACAACCAAAAAATCAACCTCAAACCCCGGCTGCCGGAAAAAAACCACAACGAAAACTGAAATTCTCATGTCTCATTTGTGGCGATAATAACTACAATCAATACTGTGCACATCACGATGAAGTGGCCAAGATTTTTAAGGGAAATTCACAACCTGTTGTGCTTACCCAGCCTTTTCCACAGCAAGAATCTTTGGTTGCTCAAACCCCCACTCCAGGGGGAAGTTCCAACCAATCCCATGATGAGGCCTCGAAAAGTGCCCACATTTACATGTTTAATGGGAATAATTGACCACTTGCACTACGACATATGACACACCGATTAAACCTGATAAGCTAAAGCCCACTAACGGTTCCTTAATGGACCCATTACCATCTTCCGTTACTCCTCTGCCTGCTAGCCCTCCGTCCGGGCCACTTCAGATCGATACACCTTCATTTGACTCCATATTACGCCCTCCTAAGAGCACTATCCAAAAATATACCTTTAATCCTAGTTCACGTGTTGCCCAAAACTACAACATTGTTGAAGATTTGGCTCAAGCACCGTGTGCCATGTCTGCTTTGGAAGTTCTACAACACTGTCCCAGCCAACGTAAATGCTCTTAGCTGCAATCAGTGCTTTCGATCCTGAGTCATCTAATAACCTCATGTTTAATCTGTATGATCATCAACCTCGACTCTCCCACCAACTAGCTTTTTAGATCAATGTTGTTGTTCACAATCAACAAATCCATCGAACTATCTTGGATGAGGGAGCCTCTACTTGTGTCGTGTCTTTATCTTGTTTGAAAGGCTTGAAATCACCCGCCCTTAATAAATCCCCTATGATTTTATGCGCTTTCGACGGGTGAGGTTTTCATCCTCACGGACTTTTACAATCCTTAGACGTTCAGTTGGGCAGAAAAATTGTTACTGTTGATGTCAAGGTGGTCGATGCCCCCCTCAATTACAACCTACTACTTGGAAGAAGTTGGTTCTACACTATGACTGTCATTGCCTCGTCGGTGTTTCGATGTGTACAATTCCCCCATCAAGGCAAAATTGTCACTATCGATCAACTAGATTTCTGTACAACCGATGCTCGTGCCCCTATCACCAACAACATTCCTTTTTTGGGAGACCACCAAGTTATGTATGAAATCTTTGGTGTTGGCTTGTTGAAATATTCTAGCCTTATGGGTACCTTCCCTACACCACTTCCACCCACTACACATCATATTGCCACCGTCAATATGATTTCGACTATGGCTTATCAATCTTTGGAATCATTCGACCCTTGGATTGTACCTAGTCCTATGGAATTCGATGTGCTAGGTGACACTATGCCACTTAGCCCAGCCGAGGCCACATACGTGGCTATTCAATTTACCTCTCCCTCTCCAGACAACCCACATTTATTGGCACCGGATGCCTACTCGATGTCGTCATGGTTGGATTCCCTATCGTCTACAGTCGATTACATTTCCAAAATTTTCCCTTCCAAAAAATCTATAATGGAAATGCTTAGTATTGACGACGTACCTTGGGATGATAACCATCAATGATCCTCTTTTGTTCCACATTTGGAATAAATTCACAAAGACATACACTCTGTCTTCCCTCCTGATGTTACCAATTCTCCACAATCTCCCATCCTCACACAAGATACTCTTTCTGAGGGGAATATGGGTAATATCTCTACTATGATCATTATTGATATTTCGATCAAAGAAGGTGTTGTGGAAAACATTAACCTTGGTGATAATTGCACACCCAAAGAAGTGGTCTCTTACATCCTTCTGTTTAAAGAATTATGCGATGTCTTCACTTGGATCTACGAAGAAATGTCAGGAATCAACCCCTCGATCATCATGCATGAAATCAAGATGTACCCAGGTGCAAAACCTGTTCGATAGAAACTTCTCCCAGTTCATCCCAAGAAAATCGCAGCTATAAAGGTAGAAGTTGAGAAACTTTTAAAATGTGGCTTTATCTATCCTGTCCCTTTGATAGAATGGGTCTCCAACCTTGTTCTGGTTGCCAAAAAATAGGGGACCATCCGTGTCTGTGTTGACTATCGGGATCTCAATAAAGCTTTTCCAAAGGACAAATACCCTACGCCCTTCATTGACCAAATCATTGATAATTGTGTTGGGAGCGTAATCTTCTCTTTCATGGATGGCTTCTCCGGGTATAACTAGATTGAAATTTTACCTGCTAATCAATATAAGACGACCTTTATCTGCCCATGGGGAACTTTCGCCTATCAAAACCTACCTTTTGGTCTCAAAAATGTTGGTGCTACTTTCCAGTGGGCCATGTCGTACACTTTCCATGATATCAAGCATATTGCAGAACCTTACCTCGACGACTTACTTGCCCACTCATCCAATCGATCAGATCACGTTGATCACTTACGGGCTATTTTTCTTCGATGTCGGTTTTACCGTATCCACTTGAACCCACATAAGTGTATTTTTTTTATTGAATCCGATCAACTCCTCAGTTTTGTTGTCTCTAAAGACGGGATTCAGGTGGATCCATTAAAGATTAAGGCTATTATGGCCTTACCCCCACCCACTAGTTTGAACCAACTCCAAAGTTTGCAAGGAAAAGCAAACTTCCTTCATCGTTTCATTTGTAACTACGCTGAGATAACTAAAGCATTCATGTAGTTGTTGTAGAAAAACACCCCTTTCATCTGGGATGACATCACTCAACGGTCATTTTATGCTCTCAAGCATGCCTTGACCCACGCACCTTTGTTGCACCCTCCAGAGTATACAAAGGACTACATCCTTTACTTAGCTACCTCTACTTCTACTATTGCAATGGTGTTAGTTCAGGAGGACCCCAATGGTGAGGAACATGTGATCTATTACCTAAGAAAGAGTCTATCTGGACCCGAACTCCGATATTCACATGTAGAGAAACTGGCTCTGGCATCTGTCATCGTTGTCCAGAGATTTCTCCATTACATCCTACTATGCACCACCACAGTGATTGCGGACTCAAACCCCATGTACCATGTCTTGACACGTCAAGTGCTTGGGGGAAAATACTCTAAATGGATCGTCATCCTTCAGGAATTCGATCTTGAATATTTGAAGTCCAAAGCCAAAAAGTCCCTGGTGTTTCCGGAGCTCATCTGCGACCTCCCCCATGCTGATGAAGATATAGAACCTAGATATTCTCTCCCTGATGAAACTCTTTTCCTCATCATCACCTCTGATCCTTGGTACGGAGACATCCTCCTTTATCTCCAAACCCAACGCTTTCAGCCTAATACTTCCTGTGAAGAGCATCGACGTATTCGCCACCATTCTCGTTGTTATCTTATCGTGGGTGACACCTTGTATCACCGTGGTATTGATACTATCATTCGATAATGTTTGATTCATGTAGAGGCTAAACGCATTCTGAATGACTGTCACCTTGGAGCCTGTGGCGGTCACCTTTCTAGGATGGCCACATCCCAAAAAATTCTATGTGACGACTATTTTTGGCCCTCCATTTTCAAAGATTGTATTAAGGCAGTCAAAAATGCCCACCCTGCCAAGTTTTTAACAACAAGGCACGCACCCACCCTACTATGCTGCACCCCATTATCGCCATCGACCCCTTTGCCAAGTGAGGTATCAATTTTATGCAATGTAAGCCTACCTCAGCCGGGGGGCATGGTTATATAATCGTCGTCGTCGACTACTTTACCAAATGGGCTGAGGCTATGCCTACCTTTCTGAACGATGGTCGTACCACAACTCTTTTTGCTTTTAACCACATCATAACTCATTTTGGTGTACCACACGCCATTGTCACTGATCACAGTGCACACTTTAAGAACCAAATGATGAGTGAATTGCATGCCAAGTTGGATTTTCACCATGAAAACTCATCCCCATACTATCCTCAGGTCAACGGACAAGTTGAAGCCATCAACAAGGTCCTCAAAACCATGATTCAATGCATGGTAGGGGAAAATAAGACATCCTGGAATCTACAACTTTTTTTCTCTCTCTGGGCTTACCGTACTTCCATGAAAACCACAACTAGGTTTACTCCTTTACAGTTAGTGTATGGCATCGAAGTCGTTTTACCAATCAAGTGTGAAATTCCATCTCTGAAACTTAAATTAGAACTCCTACCCCATACTTCTGCCGAAGAAGAACATTTCTTATATCTGACCAAACTAGATGAAACACATCGTGATGCCGCTCTCGTTAACGAGGCACATCAAAAATGGATAAAAAATCAATACAACAAATCCATCCATCCTCAGACTTTTGCGGAAGGATACTTAGTCCTTATCTATGACCAGGCTCATGAAAAACTAGGAACAAGTAAGTTAGAACCTCTATGGCATGGCCCTTACATTGTGAAATGTGTTCTTCACAGAGGCGCCTACGAGTTAGTCGATTATGATGGAATTTCCCTAGGAGAGCCCCAGAATGGGCTTTACCTTAAAAAGTACTATGCCTAGATCACCTAGCATGTGTACGCTGTACATTATTGTATTTTAGTTTGGTGTGTTTGTTTCTTTCGTGTGCACGAGTCTTTTCCTTTGCCACTCATAACTGTGCCTTGTGTTTCCATGCACATATGACGTCTTCCTTTCCTATCTTTGTTGGGTTTGCAGATGGAGCTAGTCGACACACCCGAAACATTGCTTCGATAGCATGGGTCATTTACCAATTTCACGAGGTGGTGAGTTCAGGAGGTATTTGCTTAGGACCAGTGACCATTAACATGGCAGAATATCATGTTGTCATCATACTTTTGACCCAAGCCTCCTCCCTAGGTATCTCTTGTATCATTGTTAACCTAGACTCCCAACTCATGGTCTATCAACTCAATCGTATCTACGCTATTCGTAGTCCTATCCTACTACGTCTCCACCTACAAGTTCATCGTCTTGAATGAATATTTTATTACATCGAATACAGACATATTCCTAGAGAACTCAACAATGTTTCAGATTCGTTAGCTAAAAACATCATGGATCGGTATCTCGCCCATAGATAAGGTTTCATGAAGGAAAACCAATTGTACATCACATGTAAATTAAAACACATCACATTAAAGGCATCATCATGTACAAGTTTTTTGGCACTGTAAAAACTCGGAACTGTATATATATACATAGAATGACTGAAAATGTTTTGATTACATCAAAAAAGTATTTGGAAGAGAAATATTTTGGGTCTTTAAACCCATACAACATCGTCTGACAAGTCATAAAAAATATACAATCACCAGAGAGACTCTAATCTCTCTGCACTGCATTGTGCTAAGAGTAACATATCATTGCGCGCACTACGCGTCTCTGTAGAGAATTAACATTCTCTGGCACCCCCACAATGTGTCTCTATAGATGTAAAGGCACTTCTCTCCTCCGTAGAGGAGGAATGCCCATCATAAGGCCTTGAAGGTTTATTTCAACCTCTCAGAGACCTATCACTGGTGCCTCCGGATCTACTACAACCGGAGCACCCCCACGATGTCCTGGTACTGGTATCTCAGTCAGGTGCACTTCTCCCTTGTCTACATGTTGAAAACAATACATCCATTAAAAAAAAACTCTTCTACGTACCCAAAAAAATATACATACTTAAAACAAAAACTAGAAAAGGTGTTGCTTAGTCTCTCACTTGATGCATCCCAATCTTCCCCCGTTGGTAGAATCAAATCCATGCTCCCACGAAAGTCCACCTCGGCATATGGGAAGTCTTATATCCAAAGATATTGGTGTCTCAGCTAAGCAAAGAAGTCACCGATGAAACATAACTCTGACTCTGCCACTAGTCTCGGAGACAGACTAGTCCACCATTCCATCCGTGGTTCTCCCACTGGTCATACCACCAATGAAATCTGAGGCTGCATCTAGGGGATGCGCTCTAATAAGAATGAGGCCAAGAAAGAACCATATCCAAACTATTTATGCCCCATCCTACACCTCGAAACTTGTTCCTTCACATTCCGAAGAAACCTCGCGCTCCAGTTAAACAGTGTTGGATCAAAACATTGTACGCCATAAGCTACCTGTGATCTCGACGCCAGATGTGCGCTAGTGCTTCCCATCACACTCGTGATGGCGAACAAAATAGATCAAAGGGGTAACTCTCTGATATCCTTAATTGGGATTCTACCCCCTACCAGTCTTTCTCCTGGGACACAATGACGTGCCAGATACACACCCACTTGCTCAGGAGGCGCCCTCTGTCCGGAAAAATATATAGGAACCCCTATTTTCGAGAGGCCAGTCAAGAAATATACATCTTCCAACTCGATGGTTAGAAGTTGTTTTCCAATCCGAAACCCTTGCTCTGCGACATCCCACAAGCTGATTATGTGCTCAAGAAGAAGAATCTCTTTCTTCATCTTTTGCAATTTGAAAAATTTCAGAAGGCCACAATCTCTCAACACAGCCTGCGTGCGAGGACTCCGCAAAGCAGCGCAAAGTAGCCAAATCATCGATCTCATGCTCCCATTCCTTCCACTCAATCATGGTCATTTCCGAAATCACCTACAAAAAAAAAAAAAAAACAAAGAATTTCATTATTCAATTTTTCGGGAATTTCTTAAGCAATTTAAAAACTTGAAATCTATTGCCCATACTATTCAAAAAGGACCACGCCATCTTTTTATCACTCAATAATCATCACGCAGCAATAAAACGTTTTAAAATTAAAATAATTTTCATAATGGCTGTGTGGGCATATTTTTTAGTTTTTTATGGATTCTTTGACAAAAAATGACCTATCTACTCAAGTGTCAAGGCGTTGGCATCTATGTTATCACCCTCTAAAAACGTTTTTGCAAACAAATGTATTTTTCCCACCGTTTTGATTAGAGGCCGATTTGATCTTTTTTGGAATGACCTAGGGCTTCGTTTTTAATTTAAATATTGTTGTGAAAACGAATATTGAACCATGTAATTGAAAGAAAGGGAGATGAAGATCTACCTGGTCCAAACGGCGAGAGAAACGGTCAATCATAGCTCCAGTATCAAGCAAAACAAGATCCACCTCCAAAGTGAGAATCTCCACTGCTACAAATCCTTATGCAAATGAAATGGTAAATGAAGACTTTTCTTGTATTACTATTTATAAATTTCCATTTTTTATAAGTTATAGTTATTTGTGGGTTTCTTTGACAATATAATGGCTTCACTAAACCTCTGGATTGCAGTTTTGACACTACGGGTTTCAAATCAGTTATGATCGTTTGTTTACTGTCACATCCATGAGCATAGTCTTAGTTCGTTCTCAAGCTTGAGAATATAAGAACGCACCAGGCATACTTTTATCTCTTTTTCGGACCCGTATGGACACACGAAAAATGAACCCCCTAGAGTCATCTTTAAACTCTTTTCAGACTCTCTAAATATGAAAATATCATCAAATGATCTTGCTTCCTTTCACACTCATTAAAAGGTTCGAAAGGGCGTCTTTCGAGTGGTAGTTTATCTCTTTTTCGGCCTCGTGAGACTAACTGTATGAAAAAGGAACTGAGAGAGTTCTCTTTTAAGTGTTTTTCTAGACTCTATAATCATGAAAAACCTTTGAGTTTTCTGTCTTTGGACTCGCTAAAACAAACATCGACAGGCCCGTATGGGACCGAACCCTTACTTCTTCCAGTTCGTTAAACAAAGGAAGAGGAACTTACCGAAGGTGAGTTATATCAAGCATGTGTTACCCTCCTCGAGCTTGTTAAATTAAAAAGAGGTACTCGTCTATTTGGATGGGGGAAAATTTGAAAGAAGCAAGCCAAGCAGTCTCTTGAGAACATTACCAAGTAATTCTTAGAGTCGCCCTTGGACACGACACTTTGTCTTTTGCATGCATTCTAATCTGTTGAACCTCTGCACTAAGCCAATCCTTTGAGTTTCTTTCACTCCTTTGGGTCGCCTAATGTAATTCACATCATCCACTGCATCATAAAGTTTTGGTCCATGTCATGTTTCTATTGTTGTGCCTCAATGTTCAAGGGAAGTATCCACCTCGAGAGTCACACATCACAAATATCTTGTCTCGATACCCATGTCAGTCCATCTTCATTTGATCGACCAATTACATCTCTGTGTCTATTTCATGTCATTGATGGGGGATACATCAAGGCCCTCCCTCAACAAGTCTATTCCTATAAATGTCAACACATTATCCAGGAACTAGGCTTGGAAACCAGTTAGTACTTTGGGACCTGCATGCCTCAATGGCAGGCCTCCTCATGTATGAAAGTAAGTTTACACCATTGACCTATGATCGAATGATTCCATGGATGTTCAACTCTAGCTCATCCATTCACATTCGTTGGAATGTACTAGGGTACCTTGGGAATCATTGACATTAATGGTGATCTCCCTCGTGCTTGTTAACGGTTT
>JZKD02S0115605.1:156217-169662 GCA_000966675.3 Picea glauca | reverse complement strand
TTAAATGTTCAAGTACAAGATGATTCAAAATGAAAATGTCTCCTTGGTATATATAGGAGACTAGGAGGTATAATTACAACTAATGGCCTAAAGATGACATAAATAAAATAACGTTGCTAATATAATATGCCCCAGTTAAGGGGTAATGAGCCAATATTAGGGCTTAACAAGTGTCAATCGAGACTGAGGGATCTAGCCAAAGTGTCCCCAATGGATGCAGTTGAGCAATACCTTGACGCATGAATTGATCTTTTTACTTCGTCCAAAATTTGGAATTTTGAACTTTAGTATCCTGGATTTCTCCAAGCCCGATGCCCATTCCTGTGGTTCCACCCGAAATGCTCCTATGTCAAGGTCAGTCTTCATGCATAAGTATTGATCCCTAGCCAACTCAGGGAATTTATGGGTTTCAATGACATATTGGTCCATAAATTTCAAGTTGGCCACCTTGTCGAGCATGTCTTCATTGCTACTGATGCCCTTTGGGACTAGTGCTATTGGTAATGGAAATTTTTCATTCATCGGTACTGTTACTGGGGGTGCATCATCCTTCCTTGGAGGTAAATAATCTCTGTGAAAAATTGCAGGTGGCATCGGGGCTGAAGTTGTGGCCACCTCCTCGACCTCCACATCTATGGTTTTCTTTGATTGTTTATTTTCTACAATTGATGGTCCTCCCATTCTCAGGGGTGTCATTCTCTTTGTATGTTGGAATGGTGGATGAGCTCAATGTGTTTGTGTAGGTTGATTACTCTTTCTATAGTAAGTTGGCTCTGTTCTCTTCTGCTTGCATGCAAGAATGCCTTAGAGTTTCTTTCCCTCTCGGTGTTTAGTGCATTCGTTCCAAGTATACCTATATCATCCTACCTTAACTGCCTTGTCCATTCCATCATCCTAGTTGGTGAATTGGTAACTAAATTCTCCTTATTTTCCAAATCCACCTTATGATTCTCCTTTCATATTGTTGATCTGTTTGTGATTTCCAATGAATTTTATGATTTAATGCTTATATGACGCTTTTATGACCTATCGCATCGGCTACCTAACTTTCATTTAGATCCTAACTTCTTTTAACAGTCTTGTCATTTCCAACCTATGAATTAGTTCTTCGCTCTTCCAGGTGTATACTTCATAGTCGGGCCCATCTATATCTTATCTTTGAACTTGGCGGGGTGTTATCTTCATGTGTGATGATCATTTCAACTGTGCAATTTTTGATACCTTGGTATTCCAACACTCTTTTTTATTTTCCCTATCGCTACTTTTTATTTCTTTTCTTTCTTTGTCCTACTTTTTATTTGGTTTTTATTGTTTTTATTTCTACTATGGTACACTTACTATATTACTGCACAGACTTTAGAATGTATCTATATAGTTTCAGTCGACTTCCAATCACCATTCCTTCCAGGATTCTTCCATCCAAGGTATCCAAACACGCAACACCTATGTTGGTTATCTATTGGATCATATAGGGACCTAACCAGTGCAATGGAAACTTCCCTGAATGTTGTATATACTTGCTGTCATATCATACTACCAAATCATTGTTTTGAAATTTCTTGGATTTAATTTGTCGATCATGCCAGGCCTTCTCTATGGATTTCTAAACATGTTGATGGAATATTGCAATAAACTGGTCCTCCTCAACCGAAACTAAATGTGCCAACTGCTCCTCTATCATGCCAACATTCGAGAGCTCATTGATTGTTGCAATGCAAAGGCTAGGTAGAATGACCTCCACCAACATCACTACTTCCTATCCATAGACCAAACAAAATGGTGTCTACCTTATTAGATTCTTAATTGTATTTCTATAAGCCCATAGTACTATAGGGATGCATAAGTTTGAATAATATCTCCCTACATTGCAGATCTTTGTCAAAGAAATTTCCAAGATTTTATTAAAAGCTTCCACTATGTTGTTGGCATGTGGGTGATATGGTGTACTATTTTTATGATGAATATGAAACTCCTTTGTTAATGCTACAATTGTTTCATTCAGAAAGTCTGTACCTTGATCACTAATTAATATGCCCAGACATCCAAACCTTCTGACAATATTATCGAATAGAAAATGTGCAACATTCTCTACAGTACAATCAGTAACTGGTGGTTCTTCCACCCATCTAGTCAAGTACTATGCCACAATGATGATATATCTTTCCCTTGATTACATTGCTTGTGGATTGATCAACAGTCCTAAAAATTCAATGGCCCAATTCTCGAATTCTTGCAGTGTAACTTGTGGATTTAATGGCATTTCATCTCTCCTAGATGATTTTACCACTCTTTGGCATACATCGCGGGACCGTCAATACTTATTCGCATCTTTGTGCAGTGTAGGACACCAAATCCATACGCATAAAATATTATGTGTCATTTATTTTCCTATTTAATGCCCTCCAGTAATCCCATCGTGCACTTCCTCCAGTATAATTGGCCTTCCATGTTCCAATACACAATGCCTCAATATTCCATCTACCCCTAACTTATACAAGTTCCCTACAATCAAATGATATACTGTGGATTTCACGACCAACTTTTTCTTCTGGGCAACTATCATTTTGTAGGGGGGCATACCTATACTTATAAACTCCACAATGTCTGCGAAGTAATCGTGCACCATCCTTACTATAAATAATTGTGCATCTGGGAAATTATCATCTAAATTACCTACATCCTCGCTTGTCAGTATGTGTGAGAGATGATATGGCCCGACATTCAACTTTCCTAGTTTTACTATGACCTCAAAGTCATATTCCTAAAATAATAACATCCATTTGCATATTCTTCCTCCTAATACGAGCTTATTGACTAAGTACTTTAATACAACATGGTCAGTATACATCTTGAAGTGGTACCCTAGTAAGTGATGTCTAATATTATGTAGCGCATAGACCATTGCCAATCCTTCCCATTCTGTAGTGGTATAATTCTTCTTAGATATAGACAACTTCCTACTTGCAAACACAATTGGATGATCGATGTCCCCCTCTCCTGGTTGTTACAGCAATGCACACAATGCTAAGGAATATGCATCGATATGTACATGGAACTCCTTTTTCCACTATAGAGAGATCAAAATGGGTGCGGTTATCGGTCTATGTTTCAACATGTCCAACCCCTTCTAGCAGTTCTCATTCCATTGGAACTTGGCTTCCTTCTTCAGCAACGTTTCCATGGGTGATGTAATATGCACATATCCTTTGATAAACTTCATGTAATAAATTGTATGACCCAAATTTTCCCTCAGTTGTCTGACTGATGTCAGAGGCTTCAACTCCAAAATTACTACGATATTGGTTGTATCAACCAATAGTCCTTGTTTGCATACTAAATGTCCTAGTATAATTACAAATGGTGTACAAAATATACACTTTTTTAAGTTCAGAGAGATATGACACTTCTTGCATTGATTTAAGATGAGCCAAAAGACTTCTATATGATCCTGCAGTAGAATTAACACCATCCAATCATCCAAGTAAACCTCCAAAAATTTATGGATGACCTCCTTGAATGCTTCCATTACTTCCCTAAAAAACATCACAGGGGTATTCTTCAATCCAAATGGCATCATCGTGTACTGATATTTTCGCCACTCCATCGCAAATGTGGTTATGTGTCTATCCTCCTACACAATTTTGATCTGATGGTACCTAGAGAATCCATTAGTAAAGGAATGATTTGCTTGACCTCCTATGTTCTCTAGTACCTCATCCATGAATGGTGTTGGGAATGGATCGTGTAAGCATGCGTAATTCAATTTCCTGATATCTATGTAGATCCTAATTCCTCTTGTCTTCTTGTCCTGTACTACCATTGGGATAATCCACTTAGATTCTTCTATTGATTCAATGATTCTTTTGTTTGGCATCCTGTCTATTTCATCCTTGACCTTCTCCTTGTACTCTGGGTTCAACCTGTAAGGTCTCTATCATATTGTCTTAGCTCTAGATTTGAGTGGGATATTCATCTCACCTAGGTCACCTGCTATCCCCTTCAACTCTGAGAATGTGTTTGGAAATAAATCTTGATATTCTCACAATAAGTTTGCAACATTCTCAATTTTATCATTGTTCCAAAAATCTCCTATCTATGCAAACTTAGGATTCTTCATTGTCCCAATGTTGACCTTCTTCATCTTTATAGGTTGTTTGTATGCAACAGAGGAAAGCTCTATCCCTTCTACTATGCATGTTCCTTCCATATTTGGTATTTGTACATTCCTGGGATCCTCTTCCTCATACTCTTCCTTCATTACATTATAGAATTCCAATAACTTCTAGACTATCGTATTGGCTTTGTGTGCACTGCATAAGGGTACTACTTCCATAATTTATACCTCAGAGAATATCTCTGTTCGAATGGCCTTTAGTGCTGCATGTATGGAGGGAGCTTCATGTTCAAATGTGAATGTAATTTCAAATATATGGACCAATTATTCTCATTATGTTGTCTCGCTATGCATATTCAATTCTAAATACCAATTCTTAGGGATTGTGTCCAACATGTGTATGAGTATGTGCATCCACTATGTCTCTGATTCTGAGCGCCATAAAGACCTACATTTTTCTATGTGACCCACCGATTCACTTTCTCCTGTGTATTCCTGTGCACATTCTTCTTCCTCAGGCCCATAGCGCATCTTCATAGGTCTAATGCACTATGACCATTCCTTCATTCCCTTTCTATGTGTAGCCCACCATCTAGATGGAGTTGCCTTTAAGACAACATCTAGTGCCAACAACCTCTGTTGTTCAGGTACCTATAACTCGAATTATTTTATAAACATACCAATTTATGTTAGTCCAATGTACCTAGGTGGGTCACATAGCTCTGATCCAATCCAACACAAGGATTGGTTTATACGTGGACATCATTGATTTGAAACTTCATGCATCCCATGCTTCCAATTCTCTAGGTCAAGTTCCATATTTGATGTGAAAAAACTGATACTTCTTTGACTCAGTGCACCATTCATTGTCAGGTCGATAGAGTCCTCCATATGTGCAATCAAATTGTATAAATTATCAATTTCCTTCCCTCTTGTGGACTCTGTGTATCTATTCCCTTATGATGGGTCCAAAGGTGCAGTAACTTTTAGATCCCCAACCTCGAATATCATCTCCCTCCTTTTTAATTTAATAATTTTCTAGTTATATAGTGCCCATTCCAATCCAATCAATGTTGGATACGGTTGAATATCATCTACTATCTCAATAAATTCAAAGTCTTCCATCTTGTGCACCCTATCTATGTTCACAGGTACTCCTGTTAGTCACCCAATTGAGACTATATTATGTTGATTCGTGATCCTTAACTAAACAGAGGACCATACTAGCTCAAGTTCACCCAACATATCCCTTGTTTTCTTTGGTAGCACAGTCACATTAGATCCTAAGTCCAAAATAACATTATCCACATTGTACTCTCCAATTTGTGCATTGAACCTTAATTCTTCGTTGGTTCTCTTACTATGCAGTACTTGTCTTACCATTCTCTACATGACAGGGGTTTCTCTTCCTATTGTGCATTGATCAATCATGTCATATAAAGTACTTAGCACAGTCCTATCTTTCATTAGTTCTACATAGATCTTTAAGAATTCCTCTAGTGTACTTACCTGCATTATTGGATTCTCTGGCAAAACTTGACCTTCTATTTGAGTCATCGCTGATGTTGATGCTCCCTCATGTGGTCCAAGTATTTCTTTTATAGATTTCTGATATGTCTCTTTCTCCTATTGTGGATCGAGTGGGGGTACATGCCTTTCCGACTTTCATACCCACTGCTCATGATGCTTTCCTTGATATGTCCCTGTTATAGATCCTCTGCATGTAAAAACTACCAATGTTGGTCCTTCATTACGTCTTTCAACTGATATCATCTACACATTTTGATTTTGATTATGATTCTGGTTTGGTTTTCCTCTGGCCTCCCACTTTGCAACTATTTGGGGACAGTATTTGGTCGAGTGATCCAATGCTCTAGAATATGTGGACACGGTACATGGATTCTGGAATTCGTGGGCCAAGTGTCCAGGTTGATTACAATTATAACAAATAATAGGTCCTCATCCTTCTCTACAAAGGTACCTCTACCTCGGCCTCTGCCAAAATTTCCTATGTTCTCATGATTGAAACCTATATGATTATTATATTTCACACCACCCCCATCAACTCTGATATTCTCTTCCTGGATACTATACATTTCCGATGTCTGATCCCTTAGCATATTGAATGGACGACAATCCTTCTCTTCATTCCCTACCGACTTGAAAAAATTTCAAAACATGTTCTTTGGAGTACTCTGATACTTCTGGAGTAATGGAAACTTAGTGGGATGATGACCCTATGTTATAGAAATATTTTCCTAACCCTATGCAATCTTGCAAAAAAGGCCTTTTTCCATTTTCTTATGTAGACTTATCATCCCTGGTGGTAAAATCCAGAGCTAAAAATACATATTTTTCCACATGTATGCATATTTCCTACTATACATCATGTGTATATGCAAGATGACCCACTACAACCCATGTACATCGGGATTTGTACCAAATAATAAAAATTAATGTCTGGTTTCCATGTGACGACAGGAGATCTATTATCCTTGGCCTTCAATATACTAGAAACATTTCGAATCAGCCCTTCAGTTCCATTTTGAAGCCTATAAATTGGCCAATTCTGAGCTATAGAAAAAGATAAAGAATTCAACTTTGAGAGAAAAGTTACTCTGGAGAAATTATTTACTTCATATTGAGTCTGCATCCCTTTGTGCTTTAAGTTTGAACACAATTTTCAGCCCCTAAGCTCTTCCCTTATTGATTGAGAACCTCATTGCTTCTCTATCATGAGCTTGCCTTTGGTGGAGGATTGAAGTGGTGGAGGCCCAGTTGGAAGGAACTTATTTTCTCAGTTCCAAACTGTGTCGACACAAAAGTCAGTAGCATTTTCACTTCTGTTGATCATATATTAATAGAAATATTATTTTCCTGTCCAATTGATATCTTGCAAACATTTGAATTATTATTCTATGGTCATATTTGTCATTTTTATTAATGTATTATGCTATTGAATGTGCTAACATCATATAATATCACCATATGCTTGCTTTTCTTTATTGTTGAGGACTAGTTGCAAGTATATTGTTTTCGGTCAAGTGCTCAACGGTGGAATTCATCAAACCTTTGGATGAGGTAGGCCTTTTATCTTGTCTTTCTAGCATATTTGTTTTCATAGCATACTTGAGAAGAGAGTTGATTTCTGCAATCATTTTCGTCTATTGTGGTTTACCCTATCCATATAGAGATTTTCCTCATAACAGAATTGGAGACCATACTGGGGAATGAATCTTCTTTCTTAGTGTTTGGACTACTTTTCTCCTTAGATTGCTCTCATTCCTATTGTGTTTCTTGTCGTATCATTGCTTGACAATGTTTGTTCACTTTGAGTCTGAGTTTTCATCCTTCTCCCTTTCCTGGCCTTGTTTTTTGAAACATATACGCTCTTTTTGGCTTCAAAGTTGTGTACATACATAGGATGTCCCTCTGCAAGATGCATACATATGCTTTGTTTCCTTGAACAATTGCGTACATCGGTTTTCCTTGCTTTTTTTTGGGTCTAGTGGTTGTTGGGTGGGATTTGATGTTTGTTGAGTCTTCTTGGATATTTGTAGTTCTCGTTAAGTGCCTGTGGGATGATAGGAAACTGGTCTTTGGTTGAATTTTTGGGTGGAGTCTTTCTCATCACCTTTTCATTTTGATTTTCCTTGTACATTGGGATGGGTGTTTTTATACTTGGTATCATGCTTGAGCTATCTCTTTCTATACACAGTAGAGTTTATATATCAAGTTTCTTTTTAGTCCATGCATTTTCATTTTTATTATATTGAAAATACAAAAATATTAGGCATTTTGCATTGCTTGTAATTTTGGTCTTTTGAGTCCTTGTCATTAGATTAGTGCATGTAATGAAAGATTGCATTTTTACTTTAGAATTGCAGAGTTGAAATTGAAAATCGCATTTATTTTTAGAAGCATATCATTCATTGAAATTTGAAGTTAGGACTTTGCATTATATTCATATTTACTTTTCTTCCAGAGTCATAACATCATGAGTTTCACTACCATACCTTTTTGAGTAATCACAACCACTAAAATTAACGTATAATTTGAAATTGATTAGTCACGATTTTATTTTCTAGGGTACATAAACTAGCTTATGATTTAGTGCCTTGGAATAGGATTTTGTGAGTAAACTTCTCCTAGGAAATTAAATCAACATATGTGTCTGAGAAAGGGAGTGGAGAAATCCATTGTATAATTGGTAATATCAGGAGGCTCCGCTCACACCGAATTTAATCACGAGGTCGCACGAGGTTGGTTGAAGGGAAATCCCCCCGATACCTTCTTAGCATCATAGATATTTATGGGGATCTATTTGTATCTGGGGATCTTGCTAGCGCCTTTACCTTCGTGAGAAGCGGTACTTTCAAGGTTTCGGGATTTTCTACCCTTCCCATATGATGGACCTGACTTACGACTGCTCGCATGTGCATTGGTTATACATTGGTTTATTAGTTTCTTGACTTAGGTGCCACATAGGTTACTTGTAGGGGTTATTCTGCAGGTACCCTAGGTTAGATAAGGGTCGGACAACACACAGCCTTTATGGAGTATTACCTCTCAGGGGGGATCTGCCTGACTGGTTGTTAATCCCATGAGGGCCCTTATAACCAATTTTTTACCTCCAATATTTAGCAAGGAGTCTTAGGCCCCTCTTGGGTGAGACATACCCTCTTTAGGGAGGGAGGCCATTTTCAACCACTTTACTCCGTTTGTGTGTATTTTGTTCGTTTGATTTTTTGTGTTCTCTTTGATTACTAGTTGGCCTTAGGAGTTTTTACTGAGTGTTCATTATCATGGATAGCGGAGTTCCTTCAGCTCCCTCATTCATTTCCACCCCCCCCCCCCCTCCCCCATGACGTTTACTCATTTCATGGGGGGAAATCTACCCTCTTTTCATAATGGTGTGCAAACTATGATGCTTAGTCCTCAAATGGGTGCTTATTCTACTTACTACACCCCATCCTTGTATCCTTCATTTTCCATGTCAGTTCTTTCAAACACTTTTCCCATGACAGGTCCTCATGTATCCCCAGGTATTTCATACGAGGAGAATCAGTTTTACAGTTCGGGCTACTCTCTTCATGGAACCCCTTCACAAGGGGGAATCTTATATCCTCACTTGAATAGTCCTTAGCATAATTTCATCTCTTCACAGACTTCAGTGATGATGCTCGTTCAAACCTCTCTAGATAAATTAAGCGGAGGATACTACATTTCTAGATAGGGATCGGGGTTAAACCAGGACCCTTCCTAGCCTGAAATGTTTCAAAGCCAATATTCCCATGGACCTTGGTATCAAATTCCACAACCCACAACTAGTCCAGTCACTTTTCAGTTATAATGAAGCTCCATCACTAACCTCTTCCAGTCATATTAGAGATGGTTTGATGACCTTTGCAAGTCATGTTGACAACCCGCAACCAGCCGCTACAAGTCATGCTAGGGGCATCACTCTAGTCACCACAAGTCATATCATTGTCACATCTCCAACCTCTGTACATCATGTAGGAGATGACTCTCTCACCTATGCCATTCATGTTGAGATCATGTCACCAACCATTGTGAATGATGTTGGAGGCACCGAGAAGCCTAGACATATCAGACATAAGCCTAAAATCCTTTCCAAGATGTGCAAAGGAGATCACCTTACTCATTTATGTCCTGTTACTACTGGGATACCTGAAGTGTGGGGCTCACCTAAGGGCCCTTCGGATTATGAGGCATTTATGGTTTCCCCACACCCAGTTTCTCCTTTGATTGACATGGAAATAATTCCGCTGCAATCCTCTACTGACCAACCCCTATTTTCGAGGGTGGTGTGCCCCTATCCTTGTTATCTCACATCCTCTTCAAACCTGAATTGAAGAAGTGGTTGTACTAGTGAAATATCTAGTCAATCCTACTCTCCTTGTGGAGGGTGATGCATCCTTCAAGCATGTCATCAAAATTTCTAATCCTACACCTTCTGAATGAGAGAGAGTCTTACTCTCCCTGATTTCTCTCCCTTCGAGTCTTGAGGACATCCCATTTGATTGGGATCGTCTTGTGGGTAATCCAATTCCCCCCCCTATGTAGTTTCCTGTAAGAGACATTATCTGATATATCACAGAGACGATATCCTCTGCTAGTGATTTATCCTCCTTGACTTGGAGAGCTTTGGGTTTTCCCAAGCTGATGTCAGCTATTCATAAGATATTGAAATTCCATAGAAGTATAGCATGGGAGCCTTGGCATCCACCATGACATGATGCCTAGAAACCTCTTACTGAGATTAATTTAATCTCTTTTCCAACTCGTCTTCAAAAAGAGAAAATATTGTTGAGTGAACTTGTCTCTTTCACACTCATAAATTGGATTTGAAAGGAGTTCTATTTGGCACAATTTTACCCTTTTTTCGCACCAAGTAGACTAAATCACATAAAAAAGGACATTTTTTGGTGTTAAGTTGTGATTTCATCTCATGCCCTTGCTTGCAGTATTGAGCCTATATTCAGTTATCGCTTTGCATTATAAAACGTTTGCCTCAACAATTTTTGCATCCTCAACCAAGTAAAGCCTTGTTTATATCCTTCACAATTTGACACCCTATACCTAGGAGGGAACATTCCCCCGAGTGTCCATCTCCCACATGCATCTCCTTGCATTAAGCATAAGTATGTTCCACTGCTGGAACTAGTTTTTCTTACTTGCAACACCCATTTCCTCCTCTGTATCATAGAATTCATTTGTCTATGAAAAAACAAAAAAATATGGGCAGGAAGGGAGTATTATCTTATATTGGTAGTAGTCTTGTCACCTTTGAACAGAGGACAAAGTTATTTGAGTCCATTCATAATCATAATTTTGGGATTAGCATGGCCTTAGGAAGTTGAGCTCGTTATAGAGTCTTCTCTATCGACCGGTTACTCTTCTAGTCCATATAGAGAATTTCATTGATGCCTTCTGCATCACATGGTTTCATTATTGAGTCTATGCTTCCAGAGTCTTCCATATGTATCATGCTCTTGTTCAAAGGAATTCTATCAACTTGTGTTAGCCACTTCTCAAAACTCTTGACTTTGGATGTTGGCCATACCCTCAATTTGTCTCAGAATCACATGATATTGTAGTCCTATCATGCACCTTGGTCCTACTTTCATCATTGGTAGATAACCTTGAACCCAGTAGTCGACACTTCATCATTGGTCGTTGACTCGATGGTTTCCCTTGTGTCATCTATTCACACATTGGGATTCATGCAGTGTCTTGGATTCCATTAGCCTTATTGGTGGTTTCCTTGCCTTTGTCAGTAGGTTTCCTTATTGGCTGCTATTCAGAGGGTCTTTTTCATGTCCCGCTTGCACTTGGCACACGCGAAAGAGGCATAGGGTCGTTGGTTCGTGAACATGTTCTTTGTCCGATTTCCTCCAAATTGTGAATCTCCTTCTTTGTACCTCATGTTAACTGATTAGAGATGACTTAATTCTCTCCTTTTAGTGGGTCTCCTTCCATCGACTTCATCTCATTTATTCTAGAAATAGGACTTAGAGACTTATGGGTGCCTTGAGGCTTGCAGTCATTAGTGGTAGGTTCTCTTGCCAGCGACAGTTGGGAATACATCAATGTCTCCTAATCGATGGATTCTTTAGGTTTTAGACATCGCCTCCTTTATTAACACTTGTAATAATGTACTCGGTGCCTTGATACCTAATTTCATTATCAGTAGGTTATCTCACATTTTTTAACGATATACCTCAATGATCAGTAATCAAACAATGTCTCATTGTGTTCGACCTCAACTCCTTTATTCACATGATGTAGACTTTCACCCTTGGCATATTGTGTAGAAGACTTGAATACATCAGTCTGTGGCCGCATATTTCTTGAGTTGTCGCTTCCTTTTCATTGGACCAATACCTCTATGACTTCTGTGATCATAGGAGATCAAATTGTACTCCATTGTATACAGATATCTTCATATTGGTTTTGAGACTGGTTCTACTGGGTCTTGTTCATTACTATGACAACTATTGGCATGTAACCACATTTGTATTTGCCTATTCATGGCCACATACAATTGATTGGTATATTTTCACATGGATATGAAGTGTAATCCTATTGGAATCCATGCATGCAAAGTCAGTAACAAATGTAATGAGCAACTAGTTCTTCCAGCTGGTTCCCCATCACTCCACTTCTGGGTTGTTTATAATGTATTTCGGCCATCACAGATACTCCTCCAACCTCACACATTAGGGAGCATCTTTTATAGAATTTTTTCCCTCACCCTATGAAATCTTGAACATAAGGCCTTTTTCCATTTCCCTATGTAGACTTATCATCCCTGGTTGCAAAATCCATAGCTAAAAAAACATGTTTTTCCACATGTACAGATATTGCCTACTATACAACATTTGTATATGCAGGTTTCCCCACTACATCCCACGTACATCGGGATTTGTGCCAAAAAATAAAAATTAATGTCAGGTTTCCATGTCACGATAGGATATCTATGATCCTTGGCCTTCCATATACTGGAAAGATTCTGACTCATCCCTTTAGTTCCATTTTGAAGGCTATAAATGGGCCAATTCTAAGCTATGGAAAAAGAGAAAGAATTCAACTTTGAGAGAAAAGTTACTTTGGAGAAATTATTTACTTCATATAGAGTCTGCATCCCTTTGTCCTTTAAGTCTGAACACAGTGTTTAGCCCCCAAGCTCTTCCCTTATTGATTGAGAGCCTCATTTATTCTCTATTATGAGCTTGCCTTTGGTGGAGGTTTGAAGTGGCAGAGGCCCAACTAGAAGGAACTTAGTTTCTCGGTTCTGAACTATGCCGACAGGGAAGTCTGTAACATTTTCACTTTTGTTGATCATATATTAATAGAAATACTCTTTTCACGTCCAATTGATATCTTGCAAATATTTGAATTATTATTCCATGGGAGTATTTGTCATGTTTATTAATGGATTATGTTATTGAATGTCCTAACCTCATATAATATCACCATATTCTTTCTTTTCTTGGTTGTTTAGGACTATTTGTGGGTATATTTCTTTGGGTCAAGTGCTCAATGGTGGACTTCATCGAACATCTGGACGAGGTAGGCCTTTTATATTGTCTTGCTAGAATATTTGTTTTCATAGCATACTTGATAAGAGAGTTTATTTCTGTAGTCATTTCCATATGTTGTGGTTTAACCTAGCCATAGAGATATTTTCCTCATTGTTCGTGCTCTTTTCGTCAATGGGTGAGCAAAAAAGGAGCACTTACATGCCTAGTTGGGCTCTTCTAGTCATGACAGCTGTAATGCAAAAGGTTAGAAAGAAAACAATAAA
>JZKD02S0115605.1:145427-156207 GCA_000966675.3 Picea glauca | reverse complement strand
GCCCTTTTGATGTGCTGTGGAGTTAATCCTTGTGCCATGGATGATTGTTTTTCTGTGTTGATGATGTTGAGTTCTTGTCGCCCTGTGCGGACGAAATTTCAGTGATAACACTCATAACACCCCATTTCTTACATATCTCGCATTATCCTCCCCCTAGTAGTACAATCGACGCTCCAGCTGTCAAATACAGAGTGAATGTTGGGCATTCTTCCTTGTGATGGCCCTATGTCCTACACTTGGTACACCAAATTTGTTCTCGTTTCTCCCTTCCTTTGGTAAGCTTCACCAGTTGAATTGTCAATGTGTCCAACTGCGTCTGAACTTGTGTCATTCCCCCAGTATCTCCTTTCGAAGATTCCTCAAGCTTCACCACAATTTCTAGAGCCTCTAGTTGTGATGCAACCTTCCGTTGTATTAGTGGCCTACGAATGTGTGGTAGAAGTCCTGCAATGAACCACTCTTGATGTTGTTGATATAAAATTTGGAAATTCATTCTCCCCATCACATCCTTAAAGCACTGATCAAAATACCATACTAACTCTATTTATATCTGTTTGATCTCTTTCAGTTTGGTGATGTAGTGAAGCTTTGATTTCGGCTTTTTGAACTCCTTTAGTAGCACTTTCTTTATCTCTACCAAATTCCTAGCCTGTACGGTAGGCGTAATACTCGGTAACTTCATATACCATACTAGTGCACGACCTCTAAATGTTGTTGCTAACTGCACAATCTTCACATGAGCCTCGTTTTGTATGTTTTTAGTGGCCCAAACTATTTCATAGACAAGAAAGTGTTGCTCTGGATACTTTGACCCCACTCCTTTGAATTCAAGAAGTCTAAAAGTATTATCTACTCCTGCAATGTTGGTTTATGTATTCCCTCCTCTTGTTGATGTTGGTGGACTCTGATTTTGACTCTACACATTAATCCCACTATTATGACTACTATTATTTTGTCCTCCTTGACTAACTACGATGGATTTTGACAAGTCTTAAAATATTATCCTTGATTTTGGTAATGCACATGGGGTCATGGATTCAACGCAGGATCATGTCTAAGTAGGAATTACTGGTTCTTTTATCAGTAAATTGGACTGACACCCTTCTTATCCTCCTCCTATATATTATATCTCCATGGTTCGAACTTGTGCCCAAGGTTCTCTTTCCTTTGGCTCACTGCGCGACTCTTCTCTCCCAACCCTAGTCTTTCACCTCCTTCCTCCATGTAACTCTCCAAGATCATAATCTTCCTCTAGAGTATTTTCTTCTTGCATCCTCAGTCCCTTCCTCCCTTTTTCATTACTTCTTTCCTTCTCTCAGATGATCCTCCTATCATCCTCCCACTCCCCCTATGTGCACAAAGGCATTTTATTTTTCATACTTCATTATCATCATATGATTTTAAAACAACAACATTTTTATCCACATACTCAACAATTTCAAGAACATTTCTCACGACCCTTTGAAAAAAAAAAATTCTGCAACACTATATGATTGAATGCAATCTACAACAAATTATGTAACATAACCCCCTAGTACACTATCCAACCAAAATTCAATTTCTAGAGTATTTGGGTTACTTACCGAATTCAACTATCTTACCAATTCAGGAGTGGAATTGTTTCGCACTGCAACACTAAACCTTCATGTATTCTCTACCAAACTCTCTAGCCACTCAGTCAAAATTTTTGGAAATTCACAAAAGAAAATTTCATGCAGATCCATGAACACATACATTTGCATCCATTGATTGTAACTCATTCGAGGGTTCCTATTCTCTTGTCATGAAAATTCTCTTTATTTTCATTCTAACTAGTCTGTGATCTCCTTCTTATTCAGCCTACAAAACATTCCCTTAATCACAATTTCCCGGTCCTAGCAATGAAACCATTTTTTGGGTGTTTCTAGTCTACACATGGGTTGTAAGACCCCAGGGTTTGGTTTAACTATGACCAACAAACCCTCAATACATAGACCCTTTTGGCATCACCTTCTTGCGTAGATGAAGTCTCACTCGAGGTATCTATTGGGACTGTAAGAAACACGATTTTACAGTAGTAAGGGAAAGGGAGGCGGATACTCGAATAATTGCTCCTTATTCTAGCTTATGTATGTTTTTTATTACTACATAGATTCTCACAGTCATTCATGAATATTGCACCATAATTAATCCATAAACTAATATAGTCTACAAAGCATAACAAAATTATTCAGAAATGCACATAGACAAGTAAAGAACAAAATACACAATATCCTCTCTAAACTCTTTATTTATTCATCTCATGTCTTACCAAATAAATATCACATTCATGATTCTACATAGTCTTTTAGCCTCACCGCTCAGTCTCTCTCTCTCCATACTATGACTCTCCCCCTAAATATCCCAATCCTATTACATATCTATACCCCAAAATCCATAGACTATTTATCCCAAAAATAGCCCATTACAATGCATGGCATGGCCAGGTTCAGTTAATTGGTTTTTTGCTTTCTTCTTCTTTTTTCCCTTCATGCATCTTTTCCACTATACTTTTATTTTTTAAATGTGTTGATTTATTTCTTTCGTGATTTATTCTCTCGATCACTTGATTTATTCTTATATATGTATGATGTATTCATTCTTCCTTCTGTGCCCTTCCTTCCTTCTATGCACTTACTTCCTTCTGCATGCTTACTTTATACTTAGGTTTTTCATCCAAAATTGCATCCAAAACTGCCCGTTCAACAGTCACAGAGAGGTAATTTTTCAAGGGTCCGCACAAAATATATATGAGTGCATTGTCAACTTGGATAAATATGTTATTTTGTGAAAATAATGTTATGAATATGGAATCTGAATGCTAAGCACCTTTGCTCACATTATGGGGTTGGGGGACAACCAAAGGATGGTATGAGAGTGGAAGGAAATGAAGAGGATGAATGATAAACAAATGGATTATGGATTCCAAGAGAGGAAGACATTGACTTAGACAGATACATTGGAGTATTGTACTGTGGGAAAATGTTTAGGTATAGTAAGAAGGATATTGTGGCTGAGAGAAAAGAAAATCACATAGTGTTGGAGAAAAGTGACCCCAACGTAGTGCTTCTGATCACACCTTATAAAGAAAGGAAAGAGAAATAAAAGGATCCTCAATACAATCCAAAAAAATAAGGAAGCCTGTCTCAGATAAGAATCTTTGTCGAACCCATGACCCCATGTGCGTCACCTAGATCTAAAGAAGAAAACATAATTGTTTCGAGAGAAATTGTAGTTAGTGGAGGAAGTTGAAACAATAGTCAAAATACTGGAAGTAGCTCAACGAACTAGATTCAGTCAACATCAGTGAAGGTCAATACTACATAGAATACAATTGCAGGAATAGATCATACACTGAGAATGCTAGAATTCCATGGAGTAGGTCGGAAGACCCATAGCAACATCTGTTTGTATGCGATACGATATGGACTGCTAAGAATGTTCAAGATGAAGCAACAAAGATTGTGCAGTTAACAACTACATTCAGAGGTTGCACACTGCTATGGTATATGAATTATCATACAACTACACCAGAAGGAAAATCAAAGACATTAGCATATATTGGACAAGCATTGTTAAAGGAATTTCATAACTCGAAATTCAAGTCACAATTAACGTTTCAGATTCCTGATGAACTACATCGAGAATGGTTTATTGCAGGTCTATTGCCACACATTCGTTGTCCTCTAACGCAGTAGAATTTCACATTGCATCCTAAAGAATTAGAAATTATGATGAAGTTAGAAGCATATCGTGTATTATATGATGCAAAAATGGCACATGCTTAGTCACAGTTGGCTGCGCTTAGGTTTCAATTGTCAGAGATAACGAAGGAAAAGAAAAAACCTGAACAAGTTTGGGGTATTATGTGTAATACATAAGGCCATCATAAGGAAGGATACCCAACATTTGCATAGTATATGGCTACAAGAGCACTAAAACCATTGGTAGGAGGCATAGGATATTGTAAAATATGAAATACATGGGACATCATTTGACTAATTGCCCATTATTGCATAAGTACCTGAGTATGCCCAAGAATTTGTTCTATAATTTTTCCAATTCCATAGGACACGATGAAAAATATTTTAGTGCATTTGACTTAATGAAAGAGCACACTTTAGATGCGTATAAATCCAGGAATAAAATGTCACAGTAGATGGGGGAGTTCCACAGTATAATACTCCAAGAGGCTTCAACCAGAGTGGACGAGGAGGATTCAGTAGAGTTCGACGAAGAGGAGGATTTGGTTGAGAAGGAAGATAACCAATCATTTGTTATAATTGCAATCAACCAGGACATCTAATGAGAGACTACTTGAATCCTTGCACGACGTGAACATAATGTAGAGTATTAGATTATGCAACAAAATATTATTGACAGGGAAATGGTAGGAAAGAGGGAATCAAAATCAAAATATACAAATGATAGTAGTAGAGGAACGTGATGAGCATCCCAGAGTAGCATTCGTTACACGTGGAGGGGAATGAGAAATGGACCAAATGCAACAGAAAAAGGAAAGGGGTTTGATCAATGGATAAGGAAAGAAATTGAGCCTATGATAGCAGTTAATCCATAGAAAAAGAAGGAGATATATCATCAATCCAGGAAAGAGATACTAGGATTGGACTGGATAACATCAACATCAAAAGCACCACTAGTATATGATACTTCGTAAGTATATGATAGTACCATTCTAAAAAGGCCTTTCAAAAAGGTAAATATGTTGAAATATTTTCTACATAGTTGTTTAGAATTGATGAAAGATGAAACAACTTTAAACACACTTCATGGGATGATCTATCAATGTACCCAAGACAAATAAGTACCTGTGACACAAAGAGCGGTGAACCAAGTATTGTGTAAGAAGAGGACAAACACGAAATTTAGATTGAATGCACATATAGGAGAATATGACATGGATAATGTTATATTAGAGTTAGGCTCAGATGTAAATTTTCTACAAAGATAGATGTGGTAAATGATGGAGAAACCAAATTTAGTATGGTTGATTGTTTAGTTAAGGTTGCCAAACCAAAATAAGATAATATCGATCAAGAGACTAGTAGGAGTACGTATTAACATAGATGGAGTGCACAACATAGTTGACTTTGAGGTCATCGAGATTGTGGACAACATTCAGCCATATCCAACATTTCTTGGGTTGTATTGAGCCTTTGACAACCAAAATATTATTAACTTGAATAGGAGAAAAATGATTTTTGAAGGAGGAGGCTTAAAGGTCACTGCACCATTAGACCCCACAGAAGCAAGAAGGTATGTGGAACCTGGGAGGAAATAAATTGATAATTTGTATAGTATGACTGCATGCATGGATGACTACATCAATCCAACTGCAAATGGTGCACTTAGTTGAAGAAGCATTCGCTCTTGTGCATCAGATTCATAGGAAGGAATTGAACATTGGCAGCACTAGTTGCATGAAGTATTGACCAGAAGATGCACTCATATTACTCGTTCTTTTTGTTGGATCGGAACAGAGGTATGTGATACACCAAAGTTTGATGGATTAACATATGTAAGTTCCTTTGTAAAATCATTTGATTTGCAGACACCTGAACAAGAAATATTTTTTGCATTAGACATTGCATTGAAAAAAACCCAAACAATATGGTGGGAAACACACAAGGAAGGAATAAAGGATTTGCAATATTGTAAAAGGATGATGCATATTATATTTGGAATAAAATAACTTATGCACAAGTATACAAGGATGACCAATTCGATGGATCATGTTGTGCAATGTATGACAACTTGGAGATAGATACCAAAGCAGGAATGGACACACAGGTTCATACATTCACTTGAGACAATTCCTAAGAACTGGTATCTATAACTAGAAGTGTGCAGAGGGACAATGGATTGGGAAGAGCTCACCCAAAATTTTAAGGTAAAATTTATCTTTGAATTTGACTCACCCTTAGTAGATGTATCTCTTCAAGTCATTCAAAGTAAAATTTTTATGGGATAAGATCAGATAGAAATAGTACCCGCGTATAGTGCACATAGAGGCTCTACAACAGTCCATGAACTAATATAATGTCACAATATTACTGAAGAAGATCCAAGAAATGTGCAAGTACCTGAGATTGAAGGGGAGTGTGTGTAGTAGGTCCAGAAATCGAATATGATGCATATGTGAAGCCATTAAGAGTGTGAAAAGCGAATACCGGCACAAAAGAGAAACCAAAGTTTATGAATATTGGTGACTATTGGAATGTTGAGACTATTGAAAATATTGTAGACTTATTGCATGAGTATCAAGATCTCTTTCTAAAAACCTTTTCATAGATGAAGGGGATAGTTGGGGAATTGGGAGAGATGAAAATCCCGTTAAAACCATATGTTAAGCCAGTAAGATAGAGACCTTACAGTTTGAATCTAAATTACAAAGGAGAATTGAAAGAAAATTTTGACATAATGATATAAGCTTGTATCATTAAGCCCGTTACAGAGTCAGAATGGATAATCCCAATGGTAGTTAAAGATAATAAAACAAGGGGTATTAGAATTTGCGTAGACCTAAGGAAGTTGAATGATGTTTGTTTACATGACCCTTTTCCGACCCCCTTTACAGACGAAGTATTAGAAAACATAGGAGGGAAGAAAGCCTACTTGTTCACTAATGGATTTTCAAGTTATCATTAGATAAATATTGTGCCAGAAGACCAACATAAGATGACATTTGCGACAAAATGGGGAAGCTATCGATACACCGTGATGCCATTTGGGTTAAAGAATGCACTTGTTGTGTTTTATAGAGTAGTTTTTGCATCCTTTAAGGAATTTATTCATAAGTTTCTTGAAGTGTACTTGGATGATTGGACTGTGTTTAACTTATTAAAATATCACATAGAAACTCTGGGACTGATGCTTCATAGATGTAGACAATATAATATATCATTAGATTTGAAGAAGTGTATTTTTTGCGCACAATTTGGGATATTGTTAGGCCATGTGGTATGCCAGCAAAGGTTTTCGGTTGATCCTTCCAAAATAGAAGTGTTTGTTAATTTACCACTGCCTACATCATTAAGACAATTGAGAAAAACATTGGGTCATACATCATATTACAGTAAATTCATTAAAGGCTATGCGCAGATTACTTCTCCGATGGAAACTTTATTAAAGAAAGAATTTATGTTTCAGTGGAATGAAGATTTCCAGCAAGGTCTGGATGTATTAAAACATAATTTATTAACTACACCCATTCTAGTGTTCCCGGATTGGAAGAAATAATTTCATGTTCATGTGGACGCATCGTTGATAGTGCTTGGTGAAATGTTATCCCAACTAGGAGATGGAGAGATAGACCATCCAATTGTGTTTGCTAGAAGAAATTTGTTGACTACTGAGAAGAATTACATGACAATAGAAAGGGAAGTCTTGGCCTTGTTTTATTCCTTGTAGAAGTGTAACACTTCAATTTTGATCCCTATGACTAGAATGTATTACATAATTGTGAATTAGTCTAGTGAGCCAATAAAGTTGAAAGGAGGCCATAGTGCCTAGGAAATGTAATACTTCAAATATATTAATAAAATAGATCATTGGTTGCAAGACAAACAAGGAAAAGAGATAAGGGGCTATGATTCCATGAGAGAAGGGGATTAAGGGGCTAAGTATTTTTATTATATTTTATTTGTCAATATTGGTTTCAATTAAGAAAAGTGGTTACATGAGCTTCTTGGGGAAGGCCATTTGGTTTTTGATTTCATGTAATTATATAAACATCTCTTCTTGGTTCTTTTGGGGGTTCCTCTCCATTTTACTCTTACACTCTTTCCTTGGGGGTTCTTCTCCATTCACTCTTACACTCTTCTCACTCTTTCCTTGGGGTTTCTTCTCCATTCACTCTTACACTCTTATCACTCTTTCATTTTTGGTTCATCATTCCTGCTAATTCATGTGCTCTTGGGTTGGGCATGGAAATGAGTGGATGGAAGAGGAGAGCCATTGCTAGATGGTTGTAATAAATTATTGTTCATTTTTGGAGGGAAAGGATGCATGTTTGCATGAGATTGATGGAAGTTTAGAAAGAACTATCCGCAACTGAGAATCCTTGAAGTTTCCAGCAGGGAGATTTCCTTACTAGTAGCACTAGGCCCTTGGAGAGAAATGGAACAAATTGAGGGATTGCATGGAAGAGAAAAGGGTTCATTTATTTGGGTTTTGCAGGTTAAAGGGGAAAGGGAGCTAGAAATTAGGATTCATTGTGTGGTTGGGAAAACATGAGATATTTTTATCTAATTGGTGTGTTTTAGATCTGGCCTAAGACCTGTTGTTGTGGATTCATATCACTAGCTTGGGAGTGACATTGTTTCTGAGAGTGAATGAACAACAATTTCTATCGTTGGGAGGAATGTCCTTGGTCTACAACCAGTTGGTGAATTTTTACTTGAAAGATAACTTCTCTCTTTGTTTTCTATATATTTATATTCCAATGTGTATTATTATTATCTTTAATATTCGTATTTATAACGTGTTTGCTTTCTTGTTATCGTTGTGCATGGCACGTTGTTCCTTTCTTGGATGGTTTAGCATGAATATTGATTATTTCATGTGTTTCTTTCATGTTTCTTTATTAATTAAAAATTTATTATAATTTGAAATCAGTTTTGAAGTGTGTCTTAAAGTATCATGGATAGCCTTTGGGTGCCCGGGTATCTTACAAGAAGTTCATACACTACTTGGTGGGGTCCCATTTCAAAATGTATATAGACCAATATGCACTGCAATATCTAGTAAACAAGCCAATGTTGGGGGTGGGGGGGGGATTTTCATATGGTTATTGTTATTCCAAGCGTATGATTTCGAAGTTATTTTGAATCCAATGAAACCAAATGCATGACCAGAACATTTTTCACAAATACTAACAGGAGAATATGCAAGGAACCCAGATGACAATTTACCAAATGTGCATTTATTCTCTATTCAAATGGTAGACTACCACTTTGCAGAAACTATGCAATTTTTTAGTACAAAAGTGGCTCCATCCAACATGAAAGTAGCGCAAAAGAAGCAGTTAGTGGTAAAAGCAGCAACTTATCAGTTGATCGTAGGAAACTTATATAAGTTAAGCAAAGATGGGGTACTGTGATGATGCATGTTGGAACATGAAAGGCCAATGATCCTAGCAGATGTGCATGATGGAATTGTAGGAGGTAAGTACGCAAGAAAGGAAATAGTGCATAAGATCTTGCACCTAGGGATATGGTGGACCACTCTCCATAAGGATGTTAAGGAGTATTGTAAAAATTGTGACAGTTTTCAAAGAGTAGGAATACCATCTGTTGTGAAAAATCTTACCCTACGGACAAGATAAGGTCCCCTTTGATCCAACACCCCTATATTTGGTCAAATGAAATAAGTAAAGAAATAGCTTCTAATGTCCCTATAGATATAACTCAATCAAGCAAGAAAGAGAGAAAAAGAATTTGGTGTACCTTGTTGTGATGTTCTTCCTCGCTACTCCAATCCTTTTGCTTGATCTCCAAGCTCCTCAACACAATTGAATTCTTGCAAATAATGGAAAAGAAGATATTCCTCCTACTATATATGATTAAACAAAGTAATTCTATCTATGAAGACTAAAACGAAAATAGACAAGCAAATGTAGAACACATGAACTTGAAGGGAATAGGCCAAGTTATCATTAATTGGAAAGCCAAAGAAAGCACTTACAAAGAATGCTTGACAATGAAACAATATTATCTAATCTCTCCTCATCCAACCCTTGCATGAATATTGAAATCAAAATGTTTATGATTCTTCAAAGAATCAAAGGTTTGATACCTCTAATATATGTCTTCACCTTGGAAATACCTTCAATATATAGGCTTGAGAGGCACAACCACCATGAGAGACTGAAGGATATGGTTGAGGATATGGCTCCTTGAGTTGGGATTAGATCCTAGGATAGATCCCATAGGGTAGGATTCGATCACAACAAACCTCATCCCAAGAGAGTTGGCCCTTAGGAAAAGGTGGGATATCCATTGATTTCCTCTAACAAGACTGACACTCTAGAGTTGAACACATGAAGCCATCCTATAAAGTGGTGCTCCCCTAACATGGAAAGTGGATGCCACCCCATGAAGTAGCACTCCCCCAACATGGCCAGGGGGGGCTCCACCCTTCATAAATTCCTAAACAATGGTCGATTTTCCAATAAAAAAGTGTGTTTTTTTCCTTGAAATGGTGTTTCTTCCTCCAATATGACTTAGGGGTCATGGAAAATGTATTTCATGGTGTCAAGAGGTTGTGACACTTAAAAAAATTAATGCAATACTTGGTAATGTGTATATGAAACTTGTGACAGTGCATGCAACACTTAACAAGGTGAGAGACACTTGTGACACTTAGGGTGTGATACTCAAGTGTGACATTTTGGTGTGTAACAGATGCCCCCTAAAGTGTGAGGTCAGAGGATAAATTGATGGCCAAAACACTTTACAAATTATTTAATGCAAGGGTGTTGGAGTAGGATAACTTGGTAAAATCCACAAACAAGCATCAATCAGTATATAAATATGTTTTGTTTTTTAGGCAGGCATACCTATACTCATAATACGAGATGACTCAAAGCATGGTCATCGACCAATACACTATAGATCCATGAGAATATTGACTAAGGATATGGCCACCAAGGATACAATATGGATCCATATGTCCATGACATGAACTGATCGCAACCATGAAAAATACACAACAGAGATACGAGATGACAAAACATAGCCAC
>JZKD02S0115605.1:131533-145404 GCA_000966675.3 Picea glauca | reverse complement strand
TATATATATATATATATATATATATATATATATATAATATTTTGAGCATGGTGATTGTACTGAAATATTTTACATGCTCAAATGTTCTCCATCGTAGCCTAGGAAAAGCACCTAATAGAGTGAGTTCCTAACCCAGGGTGTTTGTCTCAATCCTAAAACAGTACGAATCTAGCCATGTGAATACATCACTTGATGTCAAACATGGTAGAAAACACTTGATTACTAGTCATTGAGGTATATCGTTAACAAGTATGAGGGAAAACACCAATGATGACAATGATTCCCAAGCTACCTTAGTACATCCCAAAAAATGTGAATAAATGATTTTAGGTTGAACATTTGTGGAATCATCTGATGATAGGTCAATGATGTAAACCTATCGTCAGAAGTAAGGAGACTTGCAATTGATAAATGCAGGTCCCAAGGTACCAGCTAGTTTCTAAGTCCAATTCTCGGATAATGTGTTGACGTCGACATGAAAAAAATCATTGAAGGAGGGCCATGATGTATCCTGCATCATCAACATGAAACTGACATAGGAAATCGATGTAATATGGTGAACCAAATGAGTATGGACTGACATAGGAAATGGAAACTGGTAATAATGCAG
Organism: Picea glauca; assembly: GCA_000966675.3. NCBI lineage: Eukaryota > Viridiplantae > Streptophyta > Pinopsida > Pinales > Pinaceae > Picea > Picea glauca. The sequence continues at coordinate 144,794 of JZKD02S0115605.1, read as the reverse complement.
ACAGATGGTTAGTCTCATGAGGACAAAAAAGAGATAAACTACCACTTGAAATATGCTCTTTCAAACCTTTTAACGAGTCTGAAAGGAATCAAGATCACTCAAAAATATTTTCATGTTTAGGGATTTTTAAAAGAGCTTAAAGGAAACGCCAAAGATTTCCTTTTTCATATCACTTTTACAAGTCCAAAAAATAGACAAAAGTATGCTCGATAACCTATTATCATGTATTAATGAGCATGAGAAAGAACAAACAATCGGATCTATAATCTATTCTCATGTATTTACGAGCATGAGAAATAACAAAGGCTAAGCTCATTCTAGAAAACACTACTACGTTACGATGGGAACGACCCCTAAGTGAGGATACCCCCTAGCAATGTGTCTCTCTAGAGGTATTTTTCCCTCATTTGCTTTGGTAGAAGCTAGTGGTTTCACTCCAGCATGATTTTTAGAGGTTGGATACCTTCCCCCCAAGCATCGTTTACTCTGATGACTCTTCTTCCTTCCTCATTTAGGCATCTAGTTACTAATAGGAACATTTTTACTAGGCAGAGTAAAAGAAGGTTCAAGTATTCGATCCAGAGTGAGACTCAATTCGAATGGAGGGGGGTCTGTTTCATTTTTTAACAATCTTAAGAGAGACAATGAACTATGATTGTAAGCATTTGTTTCATTTTTTAAGGAGCTTGAAATAGGAAAATAATTATGCTCGTGATGACCAAATACTACCAAAGGATCAAGTGATTCTAGGGATTGTCGAATATAATTTGAAATAATGTTTAACGTGGAAACCTGTGCATTGGTAGGAGTGGGAAAAGGAAAAACCCCCATGAGTGATGAATCCTTAAGAAGGCCTACTCCTACACTCTCAAGACTAGACTGTCCTAGAAAAGGGACATTATTCATTACAGGATTGTGGAGATCTGTAGTTGTATGGTCAAGTTGGTCAACAATGATAATTTTTCCTTGATGGGGAAATTGTAAAATATTAAACAACAAATATGTGATGAAAGTCATTTCATAGACCCAACTACGACCAAGTAACAAATTGTAATCCAGGGACGTGTCAACCACTTCGATATGCACCGAAACGGGTTTACCCTTCAATGCCACAGTGAAAGATTGCAAGAGTCTGTGAGGTTGGAAACCATGTCCATCAAATGCTTTCAAGGTGGTAGGAGACTTGAGAAGTGTAGGAGAACCAAGGGCTCTCTAGCAAGGAAAAGACATGACACAGGTGGAGGCTCCTTCATCCAAAATAGTGTGATGGATTTTCTTCCCACCAACCAAAATTTGAATTTGGAATGCTAGATGGTGTGAGTGTCTCTCCTTAAAATAGTCTAGATTAAATGTAATCAGAATTGATTCCTATGGATCCATAGACCCAATATCGGACAACAGGGTTCTACATTGAATTGGATAGTTATGTAGAACTTTGAGGGCTGACATAGCACAAGGAACCTTTGCTAAATCTTCAATGATATTGTAGTTTTGGATGGCGTGGGTACTTGGATTAAACATTACTTTTCAAATTGTGCTCTTGGGCGGGTGCAACACTATGTTAGAAATTGGTTTCTCAATCTGAAGAGGATTGGAAATTGGAGGTGGAGTGGATGTGGAAGGTTGATCGATAGCCTTTCCATTAACCTAATCACCTAGATGAGTGTCATAATTATTTTCTCGAGTGATTACATTAACCATATTAAATAGATAGACCTCAAAAATGCTCGAGGAAGCATCCCCATAGTGGGAATGACCTACATTACCCCCTTTCAGAGGGGCATGGTTTTGTGCAACCAAATTTTGTTTCTAAACTAGTTGGGAGGAACCCTTCATAAATTTAGTGATAGCCTCATGATGAGGGTAGTCTTTCATGTAGTGGTGTTCCTCACATATCATGCAAGGACACTTATCCTTCCTATTCGGTTTAGTATCAACAGTCTTTGTAGTATCCTCTTGGTCAGAAGATTTCTTGGATTTACCCTTGTTTTTCTTCTTACCTCTTGATTTCTGAGTGAAATGGATTGGAACGCATTCACCTTGTAGGTTTGAGAAAGAGCGGAAAGGGTCTTGGTGTCTGAAACAAAACCCAGTTTTGAAGAAGGTCTTGTCAGATCATTCAACGTATGAGGGATCATAAATAAAGTGTGCTAGACTGGGAATATACCAAGTCCAAATATTGCACATGACTAATAGCCATCTCCTCAGTAACAAAACTCCCCATAGAAACATCACGGGTGATGGGTAGCAAGAGAGAATTTGTAAACCAATTTGCAAGGAGTTGGTCTGGAATTATAGCTTTAATCAACTGTCTCCGTCATCTCCACTCATGAATATGATCAGATATGTGGATGGAAGAGGATTTTTGAAGTGATTTTAAAATTTATGTATCGGTATCATACTGTATAGGAAACTGAAAATGCATGAGGAAAGCCATGGAAAAAGGATTAAATTCGACAAAGGAGTTACATGACAACTCAACATACAATTTGCTTGTTGCACCTATAAGTGTTCTCTGAAAAATCCTCATATGAATGGAATCGTCCATTAAAGAGCTGGAAGAAAACCATAAATTGAAAGTCATAACATGATTTATAGGATCCTCCCCAGGTTTTCCATTGAATTTTAGGATGTCAAATGATAATTTGGCAGGGATGGAAGGCCAAAACGGGGCATGATGAATGGGATTATTGGTCAAACATGACATATATGGAAGATCTAACGTGGCCAAGAATGGTAACTATCAGTTAGCATGTGGATACTAGTGATAACCATGTGGCATAGAAACACTAGTAGGACCATATCCAGGTTGTGGCAAGATGGAAAAAATAGATGGTCCTCCCATGTACATTGGTTGTCCTGGTTGTCCTGGTTGTCCTCCTATGTAATGTGATTGAAAATATGGACCTCCTACATACTAATATTGACCTAATGGTCCCCCCATGTATTGTGATAGAAGAGACTATTGTGTTGGAATATTTGAGTTTACGGATTGATAGGGAAAAGTTCCTTGCTGACGAATTCTCGTCGGATTAGGTTGACACCACAAAGGATTAACAACTCTTGGAAATGGTTGTTCAGGATATAGGCCAGTGGTAGTAGGGATAGAAGGAATTGTTGGAAAAATTCCCCCCCATGCTTGTTGATGTTGCAACCATGTAGGTTTCCCCCCAGTGAAACATTTCCCTCCAGCTGAAGGTTCCCCCCCAGCGAAAGATTGTCCTCGCATTGAATATTCACCTCCAATGTAGGGTGTACTCACCTATGATGATTGAGATGGAGGCTAAGTAGATTGTGTAACTATGGTTGTGTGAATGACTTGACTGTCATCCATTAGACCGATGGAATGACAAAGTAAATAACTTGGTGTGTGCATGTGTGGAAATAGTGAAATATGAATAATACCTGACCCATGTGCGAAGTGAGATGTATGCCCAAGTGGTTGAGTCAGGGTTACGTGGGTCACTGATGTTTTTGGTAAAGATGAAGTACCAACAGTATCAACTACAGGAGTTGTGGAAAAATTCACAAGTACTTCAGGAAAACCAAAAGATGATGTGTTCATGCCAAAAGATTGTGTAGTAGTTGAATCGGGCGGTAAATTGTAAGAATAATAGGCATCAAAAAATCTTGTGGATGGTGGATCACTGAGTGGTTGGTCGAGTCAATTAGTAAAAATAGGATTCCCATAAGATGCAAGGCTTTCTATGAAGGTTGTGACCAGTTCTTCAATGTGGTGGCCACTTCCAGGAGCTACACTCTCAGTCTCATAAGTTTGATCATCGATCATTCCCTCATAAGAAACATTGGGTTGAGGTTCATGAACTTTAGTATCTATACCTTGTATACTATGAAATCTTTGATCCTAAGGCTGATGTCGAAATACAAAGAAACACACTCCTAACAAAACTAAAATAAATAAATCGAGCAACAATATATTCAAGGATATTCTGAAGATAGGATATCAAGATGCCAATGAATAAATGAGAAGTAGTTACCCCGACCTCCATGTAACAACCATTATCAGTTCAAGTAACCCTCGCTTTTGTGGGATATCCCTCCAAGGGTACTGAGAGTGTGATATGACATCTCCCTCAGGTATCATGGGAATCCCCCCACAGTCACCTCTGTAGATACCTAGCAAAGGACACTAAGGTTACCAACTCGCAGTCAGCCTTCGGGCAGGTATAGTTAATAGTCGGGACCGAACGTATGGGACTTATATCAAATTATGAAATTATTCCAGAGGACTAAGGACAAGTGAACCGGTAGACTCCAGAGGACCTTGAATGGATTCAGAATTCATGGAGTACCGAGACCAAATGATCCAGTGACACTTCAGGAAGGACCCCAAGTATATGATCTTTCCAATATGATTGGTCAAACTTTGGAGCGGTAATATCCACTACTCTTCTGCATGAGACCTCATTTTTATCCCCTGTTTGAGAGGCGTTTCCCTACTATACTTATATGAAAGTTGGATTTGTTCACTCTTTAGTGCTCTACAGTCTATTTAGTAGTCTTGAGAAATTTACTCACTTTTCCTAGTCCAAAGACCCTAATCCTATGCTATTGTTGGTGTGCTAAAATAAAAAAATGTTCTAGTTGATTTTATTAGCATGTGGTTGATTTTAATGGATTTTTACTCAATAGGTTCACAGATATGAAAATCATGATGTGAGAGAGACTCGACTCCAATAGCATGCAAAAGAATGAGATGTTGTTTGTTCTTTTCAATGAATTCTATATACATGAAGGAGAAGATTTCTATTCTTCTTAACACAAGCAAGCACTCAAAACAATGCAACTTTGAAATTTTTGGATCAAGAAGATGCCAAACTACCAAGCAAATGTTTACGAAAACCAAAATGCACATGAAAAACTATCTCTTTTAATAAACATTTACCAAAACAAATTTCCTAAAGAATGCAAACAATTATGTGTTTGATTATGTATGCAATGAGATATGCAAAAGTTTTCACTTCTTAACTTTCAAATGGAATGAAAGAGATCTATGTTTGACACAAAGAAATATGAGGAAACAAAATTCAAACAAAGCACACTCAAAATGATGAGAAGTGAAAGAAAACAAGTGTGAGAAAACTTATTCAATCAAGGACTTGAAGATGAAAAAGAGAAATAAGACAAACACTCATGAAAATCCTCAAGACATGAGCAACAAGAAACAACATTCAAGGTTGGGTTGTGGTAAACGAAAGAGTACTAATTATCAAAAAGTGAAATGTTTCAATGAACACGAGAAAGACTCAAAACCAAGAAATCTTTGCAAACCCTAGTTGATGAAAACTCCTAAACAATCAATCAATTTGAAAACTTTGCGAGATGAAGATCAGAGAACTCGAAGGTAGAACAAACCAAGAGATCTAGTTATCCCAGGGGGATAAAAAATAGGAGAGAATTTCAAACTCAAAGAACGAAATGAATTTAGTGGTGGAATGTCAAATTATCAAGAAAACAAAGTTAAAGACCAACTAGGAATCTTTGGGCTAAAAACCACTCAAAAGCAGACTGAGAAAATCAAGGAAAAAGCAGGGAAAAATACTCAAAAGAGGAGACTAACACCCCTGTACTAAAAGGAATAGAGCATCATGAATCCCTCTAGTAGGCTCAGGGGGAGCTCCAGTCAACTAATTGAACCCCTTAGGAGGTTGAAGGGGAGTTCCAGTCAAGCTATTGGAACCCTAGTTTGAACTACAGGGGAGTGCTAGTTTCTAAAAAACTCAAAAAATTCTTCCACAAGCTCAGACTCAAGAGAGACTCGGTCAATGGCTCTCTAAACTATTTAATGGGGAAGAGGGAATGGTAAATAGATAATAAACAATAATCAAACAAGAAATATCTAATTATAAGCAAGGGTCTAAGATGAAACAAAGGAAAGACTGGTCAAAAGTCCATCCCTGGTGGAGTCGCCATTTTTCTATTGTGAGAAATATTACCCTATAGAAAGGATAAGATCCCCTTTGATTCAAGACTCATATCTTTGGTCAAAATACATAATTAAAAAAATGGTTTCTAATGTCCCTATATATTTAACTCAATCAATAAAGCAAGAGAGAAGAAGAATGCGGCATACCTTTTTGCGATGTTTGTCCTTGTTTCTCCAATCCTTGGGATTGATCTCCAAGATCCTAAACATAATTGAAGTCCTACAAAGATTAGAAAAGGAAATATTCCTCTTACTCTATATGATTAAATAAATAAGGTCTATCTATGAAATTTTAAATGACAATAGACAAGCAAATGTAGAACACATGAACTTGATGGGAATAGGGAAAGTTATCATTAATTGGAAAGCAAAAGAAGGCATAAAGAAAGCCCAATAGCACAAAGGTTTGGGTAATGGACCCAAGTTTGCTTGATGTAAAGATGACTCATTATTTTCTTTTCATGGCAGATAATAATTAGAAATGGATGAACTCCAAAGTGGTCCCCTTATGGTGAAATCCCTCACGGGAAGACACTTTGAGGATTGAGTTATCCTCTAAGTATGGTTAGAGAACCCATGCTTATTTGTGGAATAATGAGATGAAGGTTAGTGAATTTGTCAGTGAAACTATCCCATATGGATATTTATTGTCATTTCCTTTTCGGTGGTATGTGGAATGTCACATAACTCCTCACGGTTAGAGAGATATGGTCATGAGAAGTTGGAGAACCCAGGTTTGGGTAATGGACCCAAGTTTGTTTGATGGATAATGGTATGTATTTTGATATATTTTCAGGTAATAGTATTCTATATGGATATTACATGTCATTCAATTTCTGGTGGTATGTGGAATGTCACATAAATCCTCACGGTTTGAGAGTTATGGCCTTACGAAGTTGGAGGACCCTCCTATGTCATCTAGAAGCCCCAAAAGGTCAAAGTAGTCAAAGTGGTTTAAGAGATTTTAGAAGGTAAATAATAAAGTGAAGTGATGAGTGTACTATAATTCAAAGTGAATACAAATGAATTATTTAAATAATAAATATAATGGCGAAATTAGAAGCAGGTTAATCCTAAAATAAGGAAAGTGGGCAAAGTGACCTAGAAGATGTTTTTAAGGAAGCTACTTGGAGAGTATAAATAAGAGGCAAGGCTCTCTCTTTTTAGATAACACTTGAGCATATTGAATATCTATAGGTGTATGAGGTAACCAAATGATATCTAAGCCTAATTTCTGAGGCAAGGTGAAGAAAAGAAGGTTGGAATTAAAGGAAGGGTAAATTCTTTTGATGATGCTTTCTAAGGTATGTTATTTGCAGGTCATCTCACCATTTTCACAATAACATTTTTTATAGAATGATTCAGACCATTAAATTGATATTCCATTGAAGAAACATATCCAATTATCTATGGTAAGAAATGCATCTTGTGGGTCATTTTATTATTTGAGTTACACTCTGTGGAAAATAGGGTTTGTGGCTAGTCCTGAAACTATTCTAAAGCAGGTGTTTCGGGTAAAAACGTCATAAATTCTTCATAACGGATCCAAATTCAGTACAAAAAAATGTGTTGGTTAGAGTATAATATGTAGTAGTTTTTTTAACAGTTTCATATCAATTCAAAAAATATTTTGTGCAGGGCACGCTCTACAAGGTCACTCTCTAGAATAAGCTAGAATTCAACAAGGTATGTCATTTTTTCTATAAATCTTTTTCTGAGAGGTACCAAGTAGTGAAACCTAGAGGAATTGCATAAAACACACTGATGAACATTTTTTATCAGTTTCATATATTTATTCATTACAGGTACAAAGTTATGATTATTTCAAGTTAGGGTTGTTGACTAATCCAAAACTAGTCATGTGAGACTAAAGAAAATTTTGATGAAAAAACTAGTCTCTTGTTGTTAAAGTTACGGAAGGTTTGCAAGCATTTGATCATATACACCAGGTCTATTATAGAGTTACAAATCATATTTGTATGATGAAATTGATGAGGGATTTTGGTTAAGGTACATGTTGTGTACATGGTTGAGACAAGTAGTTGATGAGTTGGCACATACATGAGGTGTATTGTTGATGATGTTGGTACATATTGATGAGTCATAGTTGAAGAGTAGTTGACACATGATTGGTACATACTTGGTACATGGTTGGTTTCACTTGTTTATAGTACAACTTGATTATAGGTTGTTTGGTACAAGTTGGTGCATGGTTGATGCACTTGTTTATGGTACAGGTTGATGCATGGTTCAAGTTTATTGGTACAAGTTTACAGTGGTATATCTCACACTGATAGTGTGACAGTGGTTATATCATTCTACTTCTACTTCAGGGTGGTTGGACATGGAAAGGATAGGTGTTTGTAGCCACCTTCCTGTTATAGCCAGAGAACATGGGAGGTTGTAGCCTCCTTCTGGTTGTAGCCAAAGATTTGGGGAGTTGGAGCTTCCCTCAATTTGTAGCCTGAAAAACTAGGGGGTTGTAGCCTCCTTCCAGCTGCAGCTAGAAAACAAAGGAAGTTGGTTCTTCCAATGAATGTAATTCTTCAAGACATATAATAAAAAGAATTCAGTGGTTTTCTCCCGCTTTGGGTTTCCACGTAAAACATTGGTGTACTATGTTAGTGTATGATTGTTCGTTTCTTCATTATTCATTATTGGATGATAATTCTACATTGATATAACACTTGGATTATTTGGTTTAAAAAGGATTATAATTTCTCTACTATTGATTCACCCCCTCCTTTCAGTAATCCAACAATTGGTATTAGAGCAGGTTCCTTCAGAAATCAATTTAACCACTAAAAGGTAGATCATGGAGAGACACAACTTGTATAAAAATGGAATACCATAGTTTGATGGACAGAAGTATGTTTTTCAGAGCATAAGGATGAAGACATATATGTAGACACAAGGATTTGAAATTTGGAAATCAATTGTAGATGGATACACAGCACCATCAGTTCCACCAACAAATGACAAAGCAGTGAAACTCAGTCAGAATAATTCCAAAGCCACAAATGCACTTCTGAATGGTCTTAGTGAAACGATATTTAACAAAGTTGCACATTGTAAATCCGCCAAAGAGATTTGGGACAAGCTTCAGAATATTTATAAAGGAGATTCAAAATTCAAAGCAGAAAATCTTCGAACTTACAGAGGTTAGTTCGAACAACTAAAGATGAAGGATGATGACAATATTGCAGCCTACTTCTTATGAGTCGATGAAATAGTGAATGCAATCATAGGATTGGGAGAATAAATCGAAGAATCTATAATTGTTCAAAAGGTAATAAGATATCTTCCTATGAGATTTGACCCTAAGATATCAGCACTAGAAAAAGGATCAAATATAAACTCAATAAGAATGTACAAACTGCATGGAATATTCACAGCATATGAAATGAGAACTGAACAAGAAAACCCAGATGTAAAAGAAGCAGCTTTCAAAGCATCCAAAAGATCAAAGAAAAAGTAAAAGAAACAAGAATAACATAGCAACAATAGTGACGTCTCGGAAGATGATGAAGAAGTGGCCAACTTCGTCAAAAGACTGAACAAGGGAACCAACTATAGGTATAGAGGTAATATTCCTTTAATTTGTTTTAATTGTGATGGTATTGGTCATTTTTCTAAAAAATTTCCTCATAAGAAAAAGAGAAATGATGAAGGTTACTCAAAAGACAAAAAAACATATAAAGGGAAAAGAACTACAAAGAAAGTTTTCAAGAAAAGATTATGCACCAAAGAAGACATCTCATCATCAAATGAAGATGAATTAAGTGACAATGAGACAGGAAGAGTTCTATTCATGGCAGTAGAAGACTATGATAAAAAAGACTCCGAAGAAGAATATGAAGTAGCTGAAGAAGAATATGAAGTAGCGGAAGAAGAATATGAAGAAGTCGAAGAAGAAATTGAAGAGGCAGAAGTTGACTACCTGTTGGCAGCCAATTAACATTTTTCCATTATCTTATAAGCTACCTACACCAATGTTTCACAAGCATTGATTTTTCGTCTCAATTTTCAAATGACTGACACTTTTATTCTTTGCACCTTTTCGCACGCCTATCTTCGTTTTGTTTTCACGACTGTAAGCGTGAAAACTTAGTCCTTCAAAGTCACATTAGAATCATTGTTTGAACCGTTGTCATCCTTATGATTGATATTCCCTTTGCGCTTACATCTCACTTATCATTTTAAAACTGGAAAGATTCTTTGAGTAGTACTCATGCTTTGTATTTATGGTATGACTTGGCTTCATTAAGTATGTAATGCATTGGTATTTGGATTGGCTTTTTATTTGACCTACTTAAACTTTGATTTCATAAGAAATATGGGTATTATGTTTAAGTCTTTCATACATATCTTTTTAATATAATCCCTATGTTAATGTTTTCATAACTATTGGTTGGTTGATTATATGAATACACATTGGCGCATGGTTAATATTTAATTTTGGTTTCAATTGGAATGATTTATGGTTTATAACTTTGGCACAATGTTGATTGCGCATTGGATTATACACTCATCATTGTTTTCATTGATCGGCCAATTGATATATGAAATAGTGGGTTGTACAGCTATGATAACCGATGGTTGTGCTTTGGCATAACTATTATGCATGGCAGAAATAAATACACTACCCTCGCACACTTTGGCATTAACGCCTGCCTCCTTACCAGGTTACCCCTGTTGGCTTTTGAGTAAATTTTTGGGTTTTGAGTCTTGCATATACCTTGTCCAAACCCTACCCAGACCCTTGTCCACTATATGATCTCTCCTAGCTCCTGTAGGGCAAATTCAAACCCCCTGGTGTTCAGAGTTAGTTTTGGTTTCATTATTGCCAGAGAAGACTGCCCCGTAACTGCCCCCAGAGTCACATTTTATGCGTGAGAAATTATGGGGAAACGGTGTTGAATCAGATCGAATGGTTGAAAACCCAGAACCATTTTTAGCCCCTTTACCTTCATCGCAGGCGGTTTCACCAGAAATTGGTTTTTTACAAAGTTCTAGCTCGTGTTTTAGAGGTCATTTCTCAGATTTCCTCAATGACTGAAGGGAATGTTTTGGTTTGTGTGTTGAAATGTTTTCTCCAGACCTGGGCCACAACATCTCTTTTACTCGCCCAGCCATGTGTCTTTGCATCTTGTTGAACCCTTAATTAATTCAAAGGGGCATTCAACCAATCTGCCAACATTTCTTTTACATCTACAGGACAAGGAATTGTGCAGGCTTAATCAATTAAATCTCAGGAGCTTACTGCTATATTCTTAACATTGAGGGTGTATTGCAGTCTTGTTTTGAAATATGATATATGCTTTGTAGGTGATTTACATGATACATTTCAAGTTGAATGTAACACATGATGAAGATTTGGATAGTTCTCAATATATTATGTGGTGATCTCATGTGCTACACTTGCACTTTTTTTCCATCCAACGACATCCCATATTATTGTAAACAAGATACTTCAAAAGCCACCCAAGCAGCTGAATTTTGGTGGTTCAGCATTGTCATACAAAAGAAACTTGATGCGTCAGTCTTTATGAAAGTAGTGGCTGCAATGAAAGAAAATATCCAAGATGATAGCATGTACAAATTTATGGGCCAGATGTTTGATGCAGATGTTCTAAATGTAGAATTTGGTGGTTTTCCAAAGGGACAAGGATTTCTGCAAGAAGGTATATGGATGAAATATTTATTGCCATTGCAGGCCCTTATGAACTTGCCATTGAATTTAGAGATGTGATCCTTGTATTCCTGGAGAATTCCCTTGATTTAAAGGTGAACTGCTCAAAGGCATGAATACGGAATACCGCATTTGAGGGTTTACAATTTCTTGGCATGGATATTGGGACTGTTCCACTATCTGAGTTGCAGTCTTCTAAAAAGGAAACTCCTCTTAGAGTTGTGAACAAGCTAACTAGTAAAATCAGGCTATTTTCTGAACAAAAGCAATGGCATTGGGAAGCATGGACCAAAAGACTAGGAAAGAAATGGTTGGCTCATGCTTTGAAGAAAATCAAGGAGTYAGATGATGGMAAACATGGGATGACTGACGATCTAAGAGAATATCGAAAACCTGGCATGAAACCAGATCACTGGTTCAAAGAGATGTTGATTATATGGATACAGGACTTGGATAAGCAATTTGAGACTGATAAATGGAAAACATCATGGCTTAGAAAGGCTTCTGAGGAGGATCTTTTGTTTGAACTCATCATTTAATCAGAGTTACCTCAAGACCTAAGGGATTCATATTATCGGTTTCAGGAAAAATTTGAGGAATTTGTGACTTCAGAAGCTGCAACCATGAATTCACTGAAGAAAGGCCTTGAAAGTTTGATGGTTGATGCCAAGTGTTCAACAGAAATGAGAATTGTAATAGATGCACCTATTACTAGTATCAATAGTAGTCTCATACATTTTGGGCTTTTAAATAGCAAAGGACATCCTCAGTGTCTGCATACATTGGTATATTGGGCTTGCCATGAGATTGATAAATTACTATTTTGACTGCAAAAATTTCTCGATGGTCAGGAGCATCATTAGTAAACATGTAAAAAAAATTCATGTGTTGTAACCCTCACAATGAAGCACAGGACATCGAGTACTCAGATTCTAAATCAGTTTGCTGAAGAACTCAGTGCCATACCTTCATCCGAAGAAACAGAATCAGGATCCTCATTGAACCCAGTGTGATTACCAAACAGGGGATAGAAATGGAATGTGAGAATGATGTTGATGGATATGGAACAAGAGCTTTTCAAGAATGCCAGCGTAGGTTTCATGAAGAGGAAACAAAGGCATACACACATAAAAGAAGAACGAAATGACAGGGTAATGTTTGGAAGCAGTTGCTGCTTCAAAAGCTTTGTCTTGCAGGTTTGTCAGCTGTGCACATTGGATCCTCCAGGTTTTAGATAGTCGTGGCTAGTTGTTGATTTCTTTGAGCCATAGCTTGTGGCCATCCATGGTACTTTTGGCAGAAATTGTTCAGACTTTTATATGGGCAGACCTCTCTTTTAAAGTGTTGTAGGTGGGCAATTAGTGCTGCTGCTACCTTCAGGAGTGGTGTGATTTCAATCTAATTGTCCTGCTGAAGCTGCTATGGAACTGGTGTATGCTTTGGATCTGGTGGCAAGATTTTTCATCTTTAATTCCCTACACTCAATTCTAGATGGATTTATTGATATAAAAAAAAGATGGATGTAGGAGTTTTACCTCTATATGGATGGATTTTGTATATGAGTTGCATTCATACCAAAGATTTATTTGATATTTGTTTTGATTGAAATAGATTCAATTAAG
>JZKD02S0115605.1:107392-126354 GCA_000966675.3 Picea glauca | reverse complement strand
CTACATCAAGGTAAGTCAAGGTAATATTTTATTAATTGAAGTTTATGTTGATGATATTATTTTTGGTAGTGATGATGACAAGTTAAGCCAGAAATTTGCAAAGGATATGCAGAATTAATTTGAAATGTCACTACTTGGAGAACTATCCTTCTTTCTAGGACTTCAAATACATCAAAGGAACTAAAGAATTTTTATTTATCAAACCAATCATATCAAAGAAATGTTAAAGAGGTTCAGAATGAAAGATTGCAAACTAGTTATCACTCCCATGCAAACCAGTTGCAAGTTAGAAAAAGATGATGATTCAAAGTATAAAGATTAGAGGCAATACAGGTCAATGATTGGAATCCCACTATATGTGAATACATTCAGACCAGATGTAATGCAGTCAATTGGATAGGTGGCACGATTTCAAGAAGCACCAAAGGAATAACATGTATTAGCAGTGAAGAGAATTTTCAGATATCTCAAAGGAACAAAAGAGTTTGGATTATGGTATCCAAAAGGAAAGGATCTATCTCTTATTTCCTACATAGATGTAGATTGGGCAGGTTGTATTGATAATTGATGAAGCATCAATGCAGTAGTGTTCTACTTGGGTGAGTGTTTAGTATCATGGCTAAGAAATAAACAATCATCATAGTCTCTATCTAAAGCCAGAGGTAGAGTATATTGCAGCAACAACATATTGTATACAGGTTCTTTGGATGAAACAAACTTTGACATATATGCAGGTTGAGCATGATGAGCCCATTCCAATCTATTTTGATAATACAAGTGCCATCAATATCTCAAAGAACCCGGTGATGCACTCCAATAAAAATTACATTCCAATAAAGTATCACTTTCTACGGGAACAAGTTGCAGAAAAGAACATCGAAGTTGAGTATGTGGGCACAAAAGAACAAGTGGAAAACATTTTTACAAAACCACTTCCATGGGAAGCCTTTGAGTATCTTCGCGAGAGACTCAAAGTTATTTATACTAAAAAATGAATGCCTTTGAAAGCTTATCTTATATGTTTTAGATGTACATGAGGAAGCACCATAAAGAGGACAGTTCAGTCAGGGGGAGAAGCCCCAGATGGAAAGAGACCTTTTTCATTGATGACAAAGGGGGAAAGATTCATCATATGTAGAGGACAAAGGCATGGTTCCAGGGGGAGAATCCCTGGATGGAAATATACCTTTTCCATTGATAGCAAAGGGGGAAAGATTCATCAGATGCATAGGACAGAGGCATGGTTCCAGTGGGATCAATGGTCATAGATATGCAAATGATAGAGGCATGTTCCCAGGGGGAGCATGAGTGATATGACTTCAGTATTGCATGACATAATTTCAGTTTTTCATCAGAGTGTTTCCATCAATGCCAAAGGGGGAGATTGTTGATTAAGGTTGGTTGGCATTGATGTCAACCCTTGAAGAAAGTCTGGTAGCACAAAGGTTTGGGTAATGGACCCAAGTTTGTTTGATGTAAATATGACTCATTATTTTCTTGTGATGGTTGATAGTAAGTAGAAATAGATGAACTCCAAAGTCGTCCCCTTATGGTGAAATCCCTCACGGGAAGAAACTTTGTGGATTGAGTTATCCTAGAAGTATGGTTAGAGAACCCATGCTTATTTGTAGGATAATGAGATGAAGGTCAGTGAATTTGTTAGTGAAACTATCCTAGAAACTAGGGTTGGTGCTTCCAATGAATGTAATTCTTCAAGACATATAATAAAAAGCATTATGTGGTTTTGTCCCACTTTGGGTTTCCACATAAAACATTGGCATACTGTGTAAGTGTATGATTGTTCATTTTTTCATTGCTCATTATTGGATGATATTTCTACATTGATATAACACTTGGATTATTTGGTTTAAAAAGGATTATAATTCATATATTACTGATTCACCCCCCTCTCTCAGTAATCCAACAATTGGTATCAAAGAAGGTTCCTTTAGAAATCAATTTAACCACAGAAAGCTAGATCATGGAGAGAAACAACTTGTATAAAAATGGATTACCACAGATTGATGGACAAAAGTATGCTTTTCAGAGAATAAGGATGAAGACATATATACAGGCACAAGGATTTGAAATTTGGAAATCAAGTGTAAATGGATACGCAGCACCAACAACTCCACCAAAAAATGACAAAGCAGTGAAACTCGGTTAGAATAATTCCAAAGCCACAAATGAACTTCTGAATGGTCTCAGTGAAACATTATTCACCAAAGTTACACATTGTAAATCTACTAAAGAGATTTTGGACAAGCTTCGAAATATTTATGAAGGAGATTCCAAAGTCAAAGCAACAAATCTTGAAACTTACAGAGGTCAGCTCGAACAACTAAAGATGAAGGAAGATGACAATATTGCAGGCTACTTCTTATGAGTCGATGAAACAGTGAATGCAATCATAGGATTGGGAGAAGAAATCGAAGAATCTGTAATTATTCAAAAGGTACTAAGATCTCTGCCTATAAGATTTGACCCTAAGATATCAACACTAGAAGAAAGATCATATCTAAACTCAATAAGCATGGATGAACTGCATGGAATATTCAAATCATATGAAATGAGAACTAAACAAGAAAATCTAGATGTAAAAGAAGCAGGTTTCAAAGCATCCAAAAGATCAAAGCAAAAGGAAAATAAACAAGAAGAACATAGCAGCAACAATGACGTCTCAGAAGATGATGAAGAAGTGGACAACTTCATCAAAAGACTGAACAAGGGAACCGATGATAGGTATAGAGGTAAGATTCCTTTAATTTGTTTTAATTGTGATGGTATTGGTCATTTTTCTAAAAAGGTGTCCTCATAAGAAAAAGATAAATGATAAAGGTTACTCATAAGGAAAACAAACATATAAAGGAAAAAGAACTACAAAGAAACTTTTCAAGAAAAGCTTATGTACCAAAGAAGACATTTCATTGTCAGATGAAGATGAAGTAAGTGGCAGTGAGACGGGAAGAGTTCTATTCATGGAAGTAGAAGACTCTGATAAAGATGACTCCAGAGAAGAATATGAAGAAGTCAAAGAAGAAATTGAAGAGGCATAAGTTGACTACCAAGAAGAATTGATGTGTGTCATAGAAGTTATCAGAAGAGAAAAGAAGAAAAACAATAAACTACAAGCGCAACTAACAAGAAAGAAGACACTCAAGAACCAGAACAAATGATCACAAATTTGAAGGTTCAAATAGAAGAAGATAAAATAATTGAAGAAGCACTCAAAGAACAACTAGAATAAACGGACAACATCATTGGAAATTTGGAAGCAGAGATTGTCACATTAAGAAAGGATATTCAAAAGAAAAATATGCAAAATAACTCAAAATTTTTGTATGACATTATCAACAGTCAAAAATCTCTTCTTGACAAGTCTAGAATTGGATACAATCAAACAGAAAAGGGATCAAGCTCCAGAACAATAGAGCAAGAAACATATCCAAAAATCTATGCAGAAACAATCAAAGGAGATAGGAAGATATACAAGGAAGATTACATAAAAACTCCTCCACCAAGAAGATTCAGATTTTAGAATCAACAACAAACATATGGGCCTCAAGAAGAAGAAGGATTCATAAGAGCACCTCATTTCAAAAGATCTTCAACTCCCAGGTATCAAACTATATTTTTTGGTTTATGTTATGCATGTAATAATTTTGGACACAAAGTTGTGCATTGCAGAGCTAACAACAGGAACATAAACAACTTTGAAAGTCATACACAAAAGGGTTATCCAAGAAGGCCTAGTGAAACAAAAAGAAGAAGTTACAACAGGTTTGAATCTTTGAGCACTGAAATGGAATTTTACAAATGTAACAACTTTGGACACATGGACAAATATTTCAGAATGACACTCCTTCCTAGAGAACCGTAACAGAATAACAATATTCATAGAGAGGAACCTTAGAAAAGGACATGGATAAGAAAGCAGAATCAGTATAGCAATGAAGAATGCACACTCCCTCTACAAGATAAGAAGAAGAAATGTGGTTGGTATGTTGACAGTGGCTATTCAAAACACATGAAAGGTGATAGAGACAGGTTTCTTACATTAATAAAGGAAAGAGATGGATCAATATCCTTCGGAAATGATGATTCAACTAAAATCATTGGAAAAGGCACAATCAAAATTGGGAACAAGAATACAAAGGAAAAAAATGTTCTACTTGTAGAAGATATGAAACATAATATTCTAAGTGTGATTCAAATGTGTGACCAAGGTCATAAAGTTACTTTCGATTCACAAAAGTGTGAGATAAGAAAAGAAGGTTCAGGAAAATTGATTGCTACAGCGATAAGAACTTCAAGAAACATATATGTGTTAAGAGAAATTGGAAATGAAAAGTGTTGTTTAGGAAAGGAAGATGAAAGTTAGCTATAGCACATAAGAATGGGTCACATACATTTTGATAACCTTGTCAAATTCAGAAAAATCGAAGCAGTCAGATAAATGCCCCAGATCACGAAACCAACCAACACTTTATGCAAGCATTGTCAACAAGGAAAGCAAACAAAGACCAGGTTCAAATCAAAGGAATATTAAACGAAAAGACCACTGGAAAGTGTGCACGCTGATCTAGTTGGACCAACTACAACAAAGGGCTTAAAAGGTGAGAAATAATTAATGTTATTAGTTGATGATTACACAAGAATGACTGCAGTTTTCTTTCTCAAGATTAAGTCAGAAGCTTTTGAAAACTCTAAGATTTACAAGGAAATGGTTGAAAATGAAATGGATTCAAAAATCAAATGATTGAGATTTTATAATGGAGGATATTTCACTTCAAAGTAATTTATGGACTACTGTAGCAATCATGGAATAAAAAGGCAATTCTTCATTGCTAGGACACCCAACATAATGGAGTTTTTGAAAGAAAGAATAGGATAGTACAGGAAATGGATCGAACAATGCTAATGGATTCCAAATTGAAAGATATATTTTGGACACAGGCATTGCATACAACAGTTCACATTCAAAAAAAAGTAATGCTTAGAAACAACAATGACAAAACTCCCTACGAGCTATGGAAAGGAAGACCGGAAAATGTGAAGCACTTCAAAGTTTTTGGAAGAAAATTCTACATCAGAAGAGAAGATGGCAGAATGGGAAAGTTCATGTGGACAAAGGAGTACTTGTTAGTTACTCAAGTACAAGTGATGCAGGAGCATCTCAAGCGAGCCAACACAGAGATAAAAGACAGCTGGAAAAGCACCCAGTGCAAATTTTGAAAATGTTATGTAATGACAATGAGATCATTAAACAGAGGCACACTTGTATAATGTAAAAGGACTTTGAGCGATCCACTCTCATCCTTAGTAGGTAGAAGGCATTTATAATATTTAATGCAAGTAGATAAAATTTAATGCGTAGATTAGACAGTTTAGAGTGAAAGAGGGAAACGAGATATAGACACCCTCATTGTATTATTGTATGATAATGAAGAACATTACCAAGAGAAGAGCATACAGAGCTGGAACAGAGAAACTGTGTTTGAAAAACACCCATGTATATACATTTGAGTTAATAGAAGAAGTCTTAATTTAGATTCATGGCGTTGTATTTGTTTCTTGTATATGTATGTTGAATGGTATGTTCATGGTTTTACTCTTTCTGTTATACATTTGCTTTCTATGTTGTGTATGAATGATTTCAGGATTATGTTTGAATTCTGAGAGAGAAAAAGTTAGGAAATGAGTTTCAATTGTTTCTCTGTCTGAGCGAGAGTTCCTGCAAGGAGTGCAGTTGAATTGTCCGCAAGGAGTGCGTTGACAAAGGGTTCAGAGGTTTGTCTCTGAAAGCTCAAATAGGACAGCTTTGTTCTCATTTCCTCAAAGGTGCAGTTAGGCACACGAGCCATGCAAAGTGTGCATAGGTCGAGTGAAGCTTCAGGGGTTTGTAACCTGAATGAATTGTTGAGAGACTGCTGCTGTAGGGAGTGTGTAGAGTTGTAGGGAGTTCAAAACTTGAAAGTGTTCGAAGGTCTGCCCCAAGGAGTGCCAACAGGAGTTTTTCTGAAAAACTTGAAGTCGTGAAAAACCTCAGAAGGGTTCGAACCTTCGAAGTCGTCGAAGGGAAGTAAAAGGATAAGTGCCTTGAAGAATTGAAAGGAGGTGCAGTGACATTGTGCTGCAGGAGGAAAAGTTCCACGCAGAGAAATATTTTATTTAAATTTCACGGAAGTTCTCAAAGGAAGAGATAGACGGTCGAAATTCTATGTAGAGAATTTGCAAAGTCCCGCCAACCGTCCAATCTGATAGAGAAGCAAGGGTGTTATGACTATTCCCAAAGGTTCAAGCTCAGGAGATCATGAACCATCAGACCTCACTTAGATGTTCGTTAGTCATGGGATCTGACAAGAGTTGCATGAGGTTTAAACCCTCGCAAGCAGAGCGAAAGTCCCGAAAGGCGTTGGGATATCGGGACTTCAGAAATCAGGATATAAAAAGTCATGAGGACAGGAGATCGGGAATCTCCACGGTGAAAACCCCGAAACAGATCTGAGTCGTCCATCGGTTGGGACACGTGGCAGATATTGGGAGCCATCGACATTTTAGAGTTCAGAACTTTGGGGATCAAAGGGACAAGATGCCAGGACATTTTGGCATTTGATTTCTCGAAATCGCGAAATGGATGTGGACCATCCATCTTGAAGGGACGTGTGGCAGAAATCTAGACTTTCGGAAAAAATCCCGAAAGGGGAGAGTCCATCGGCATATCAGGAATCGGTGTTTCATGAATCCTAAAGTCGAGACATGAAATCATGAAATGATTGAGGACCGTCCATCATAGGAGGACGCGTGGCGAAAATCCAAGAGTTCGAGGAAAATCCCGATAGGAAAGTCAATCGGGATTTCGAGGTTCATGGAGAAAAGTTGTATAACATCGCAACTCGCAAAAGCCGAAAATCTGAAATAGATATCAGGATTCGGGAATTTGGAGTTTGTCTTGGCATGAGGTTTTTGGCATCGAGAGTCTCGAACTCCCGATACGCGAAATCGCACTGACCGTTGGATCGAACGAAGAATCACAGACGTTGATTTCTTTTGGTGACCGAACATCGGAGTTTCGGAAAATAGAGAATCGAGATTTCAAAGGTCGAGGGGATGAGTTTCATGACATTGCAACTCCTGAAATCGCTATAAGGAGAAAGGCGAATAAAGAGAGAAAAGGCCAAGTGTCATAAATTCAGGTTTCGGAGATTTGAGAAACAGGGTGCTTGACCACCAGATTCGTGAAATCGCGAAGTCGGATCTCCCGAAGTAAAAAAGGGGGGAATTTCTCAAAGGTTATTTTTGGGTGCAGATTTTCTGAAAGAGAAATAGAAGAGCCAATTGTTGAGAGTTCTTCGGGTCGGTGGAAGGGGAAAGATCATGTGTACGTGGACTTCTGACCTGCGGGTTAGAAGGGTTGCGTTAGGTTTGGTATTAGAGCACAGAAAGGTTTCTTTGCTTTCTGTAGCAAGGAAAGGGAAGATTCACCATGCCACCAAGAAGAAGGGACAGACAAACACCCAATCT
Organism: Picea glauca; assembly: GCA_000966675.3. Classification (NCBI taxonomy): domain Eukaryota; kingdom Viridiplantae; phylum Streptophyta; class Pinopsida; order Pinales; family Pinaceae; genus Picea; species Picea glauca. The sequence goes on along the minus strand of JZKD02S0115605.1, from coordinate 118,830 downwards.
AGAAGAGGAAAGGGAGTTGTCCAGAGGAAGGGGCAGGCAGATGCAGAATCTAGAGGTGGAAAGAGATCTGCATGATATACGCACCAGACTCGTGGACATGGAAATAAGAGAAAGGCACACAACTGATGTTGGAGATGTCAGTGAGTCTGAAAGCGAAGATGAAGCTGGATGAGGAGAAGAAGAAGTCACAGCAAAAGATGCAGCAAATGAACGCTTACTTAGATTTGTTGCAAGGATGAGTGCAAGAGAAAAAATGGACATCCCAGTATATGAGGGAAACCTAGATATTGAAGAGATTCTAGACTGGATTAGAGCTCTGGAAACTTATTTTGACTATGAATATGTCGAGGAAGAAAAGAAGGTCAAACATGATGTCAAAATATTTAAAGGACATGCAACATTGTGGTGGGATGAACTACAAGCTGACAGACGCTGCAAAGGCAAGCAGAAAATCAAGAGTTGGGATAGGATGATTACAAAGATGAAGGCGAAATGCATCCCCAGGGATTATCAAATTACTCTGTTTCGAAGGATGCAGAACTTGAGACAGAAGCTGATGATAGTGAAGGAGTACATGGAAGAATTCTACAGGCTGAACATCAGGGCAGGTCATCGTGAAAGTAATGATGAAAAAGTTGCCAGGTATATGAATGGCCTAAGATATGAAATTCAGGATGAGATGAGCATGATTACCATCCGAACGGTGGAAGATGCTTATCAAATGGCTCTAAAAGTGGAAGAGAAGCTGAGACAAAAACAAGGTCAAAGAGGCCAAGGTAGAAGTAAAGCCAGGGGCAAATCAGTTGTCCAAGATAGAAATCAGAAGCCTAAAGAAGAATGGAAGAAACCTCAACCTCAGATTGAGAGAGGTGGAAGCTCACAACGAGGGCAATATGATGGATAGGGAAGACAGTATGTTGATCAGAAAGGAGAGTATGTTAATAATAACATGTTTCGTCGTACTAGAGGTAGAGGAAGAGGAAGAGGTGGAGTGATAAAATTCTTCAAGTGTGGAAAGGTCAGACACAAGTCTTATGAATGTCCAGACAGAAAGAAGGAAGGTGGTGAGGCTCACATTGCCGAAGCACAAAGGCAGGATATTGAAGTAGAGGATGTTGAAGGCGGAAGATCGTTGATGATGAAAAAAACTCTTTTGACACCAGAGAAGGAGGTGGAGAGTTCAATCCAAAGAAACAAACTTTTTTGGACTACATGCAAAACCAAGGACAGGGTATGCAAAGTCATTGTGAATAGTGGTAGCACAGATAATCTCATTTCTACTGAGATGGTAGAAAATCTAGAGCTGGAGATGATTGAACATCCAAGTCCATATAGAGTTTCATGGCTACAAAAAGGACATCAAGTAAATGTCACTAAACAATGTTTAGTTGAAATTAAGATAGACAGATATAACGATAAGATACTTTGTGATGTCATTCCCATGGATGTTTGTCATTTATTGTTGGTTAGACCGTGGCAATATGACAGAAATGTGATTCATGATGGGAGGATGAACACATACACCCTAGAGAAGAATGGGAGAACTCACATGTTGCTTCTAATCAAAGATAAGGAGGTGAAACCTGAAGTAAGCAACATTGTACTTCTCATGAGTGGGAAGGAACTTCTTACAAAGGTTAAGAAGAAGGAGGAACCGCAATTCATTGTGGTCAGGAAGCAAAAGATTGTTTTAACTAGCACAAGGGTAGATGATTTACCAAAAGAGGTTCAGGAACTGCTGGAAGAGTTCGCTGACATAATAGTGGATGAACTACCTCGTCCATTGCCACCAATCAGAAGTGTGATTCATCATATTGATCTCATACCTAGAGCTAGTTTTCCAAACAAAGCAGCGTACAGATTAACGCCGTAGGAGAATGAAGAGGTAAAAATACAAGTCTAGAATTTGTTGGACAAAGGGTTGGTTAGAGAAATCTTGAGTCCATGTGTTGTTCCGAAAGTACTCAGTCCAAAGAAAGATGGAGGCTGGAGGATGTGTATTGAATCGAGAGAAATTAACAAGATAACCATCAGGTACAAATTTCCATTGCCAAGGATGGATGACCTGATGGATTGCTTAAGTGGAGCAAATTTTTTTTCGAAGATTGATTTGAAAAGTGGATATCACTAGATTCGTATGAGAGAAGGTGATGAATGAAAGACAACCTTCAAGACTAATGAAGGGTTGTATGAATGGCTAGTTATGTCGTTTGGTTTAACGAATGTGCCAATTACCTTCATGAAGTTGATGAACGAAGTCCTGAAGGAGTTCATCGGAAAATTTGTCATTGTGTATCTGGATGACATATTGATCTTCAGTAAAACAGAGGCAGAGCATCTAAAACACTTAGCTATAGTGATGAAGAGATTATAGCAAGAGAAGTTGCTGATAAACATGAAGAAATCCTCATTCATGAAGACGAAGCTCATTTATTTGGGATTTGTTATTTCTGCAGATAAATTGAGGATGGATCCAGATAAGGTGGAGGTAATCAAGAATTGGCCATCACCAAAGAATATCTTTGAAGTTCAAAGTTTTCATGGATTAGCTAGTTTCTACCGATAAATTCATCAGGAATTTCAGTGGGATTAGTACACTGATGATGGACATAGTGAAGAAGAGACACAAATCTTTTCACTAGACAGAAGAGGCTGAGAAGAGTTTTAATCTATTGAAGAGGAAATCATGGAACAACCAATCCTAGTGTTGCCTGATTTCCAAAAGACATTTCAAGTGAAATGCGATGCAAGTGGATTTGCAATAGGGGCAGTCTTGAGTCAAGAAGATAGGCTGATAGCATATTTCAGCGAGAAGTTGAAAGAAGAAAAGGTGAAATATTCCACGTATGACAAGGAGTTTTATGCTATTATTCAGGCATTAAAGAAATGGAGACATTACTGGATCCTGAAGGATTTTTTCTTATACAGTGACAATCATGCACTGCAGTTTGTGACTCAACAGGAAAAGTTGAATCAAAGACATGTAAAATGGGTTGAATACATGCAGAACTTTACTTTTGTAATTAAGCATATTTTTGGACTGCTAACAAGGTTGTTGATGCTTTGAGCAGGAAATGTTTGTTGTTGCAGGAGTTCAGAGTCAAAACATTGGGTTTTGATGATCTCAAAGACATGTACAGAGATGATCCAGATTTTAAGGAGGTGTATGAATCAGCTGAGAATCCAATTCTCGGAGACAGAAGCCAGTGGGTAGAATACATGATCCAGGAAGGGTTACTGTTTAAAGGTAATTAGCTTTGTAATCTGAAATGCTCCATGAGAGAGAATTTACTGAAGGAGAAACACAGTGGAGGATTGGCCGGACATTTTGGTCATGACAAGACGTTCGCAAAGTTGAATGAATCATATTTTTGGACAGGAATGGGAGAAGACATCAAAATATTCGTGGACAAATGCAAAATTTGCCAGCATTCGAAAGGCAAGAGGCAAAATGCAGGATTTTATCAACCAGTACCCATACCTGAGACGCCGTGGGATGTTGTCAGCATGGACTTCATATTAGGGTTGCCAAGAACACAAAGAGGGTTTGACTCAATCTTTGTGGTGGTGGATAGATTTTCCAAGATGGCACACTTCATTTCATGTCAGAAGACCATTGATGCAACTCACATTGCGAATCTGTTTTTCAAATAAGTCATTCGACTTCATGGCTTGCCAAGAAGCATAGTTTCGGATCGAGACACTAAGTTTGTAGGACACTTCTGGAGAACCTTATGGAAGAAGCTGGGAACAAAATTGTCTTTTAGTTCAGCTTATCATCCTCAGACGGATGGACAAACAGAAGCGGTGAATAGGAGTTTGGGAGACTTACTGATAAGCTTGGTGATAGAACACCACAGCCAGTGGGACAACATATTACCACAGGTGGAGTTTGCTTATGACGACTCAGTCAACAGAAGCATGGGACAGAGTCCATTTCATATCGTCTATGGCATGCAGCTGAGAGGAATTTCTGAATTGAGAAGTTTAGAATAGACTACGACTAGGAGCACTAGTGCAGAAGATTTCGCAGAGGCGATGAAGGAACTTCACAGCCAGGTGAAGGAATGATTGCAGAGTTCGAGCCAGGAATATAAGCAGAGAGAAGATCAGCATAGAAGATAGCTTCAATCTGAAGTTGGAGATTTGATCCTCACACATTTGAGAAAGGAAAGGTTCTTGAAAGGAACATATAATAAACTAAAAATGAAGAAAATCGGACCATGTAAGGTCTTGAAGAAATTTGGGGCGAATTCTTACGAGATTGAATTACCCGATGGGATCGGAATTTCTCTGATATTCAATATATCAGATTTGTACCCATATAAAGCTGAGGAAACAGGAACAGGAAATGAACAGCCAAAGGTCTAGTGGAAAAAACAGATGCTAGTTGCAGAAAGGCCACAGATGGAGCGCATACTGGACAAAAGAGTGAGAAAAAAGACCAGGCAAAAGCAATACTTTGAGTATTTAGTCAATTGGAAGGGACACCCAGTTGAATATTCTAGATGGGAGAACGAACCAGAGATCCAAAGGCATGAACAGACCGTGCACGAGCTCATGGATAGGAGCTCATGAAAATTTTCAAGCGAGGGAGTATGATGCAGGAGCATCTCAAGTGAGCCAGCGCGGAGATAAAAGACAGCTGGAAAAGCAGCCAGCGCAAATTTTGAAAATGTTATGTAATGACAATGAGATCATTAAACAGAGGCACACTTGTATAATGTAAAAGGACTTTGAGCGATCCTCTCTTGTCCTTAGTAGGTAGAAGGCATTTATAATAGTTAATGCAAGTAGATAAAATTTAATGAGTAGATTAGACAATTTAGAATGAAAGAGGGAAACGAGAGATAGACACCCTCATTGTATCATTGTATGATAGTGAAGAACATTACCAAGAGAAGAGCATACAGAGCTGGAACAAAGAAACTGTGTTTCAAAAACACCCATGTACAAAGACTTGAGTTAATAGAAGAAGTCTTAATTCAGATTCATGGCATTGTATTTGTTTCTTGTATGTGTATGTTGAACGATATGTTCATGGTTTTACTCTTTCTATTATACATTTTCTTTCTATGTTGTGTATGAATGATTTTAGGATTATGTTTGAAGTCTGAGAGAGAAAGAGTTAGGAAATGAGTTTCAATTGTTTCTCTGTCTAAGAGAGAGTTCCTGCAAGGAGTATATTTGAATTGTCCACAAGGAGTGCGTTGACAAAGGGTTCAGAGGTTTGTCTCTGAAATATCAGATAGGAAAGCGTTGTTCTCATTTCCTCAAAGGTGCAGTTAGGCACAATAGTTGTGCAAAGTGTGTGCAGACCGAGCGAAGCTTTAGGGGTTTGTAACCTGAATGAATTGTTGAGAGACTGCTGCTGCAAGGAGTGCGCAGAGTCATAGAGAGTTCAACACTTGAAAGTGTTCGAAGGTCTGTCGCAAGGAGTGCCAACAGAAGTTTTTCTGAAAAACTTGAAGTCCTGGAAAACCTCAGAAGGGTTTGAACCTTCGAAGTCGTCGAAGGGAAGTAAGAGGCTAAGTGCCTTGAAGAATTGAAAGGAGGTGCAGTGACATCGTGCTGCAGGAGGACAAGTTCCACGTAGAGAAATATTTTATTTAAATTCCGTGGAAGTTCTCAAGGGAAGAGACGGACGGTCAAAATTCTTCGTAGAGAATTTGCAAAGTCCCACTATCTGTCCGATCTGACAGAGAAGCAAGGGGGTTACGACTGTTCCCAAAGGTTCAATCTCAGGAGATCATGAACCGTCGGACCTCATTTAGATGTCCGTCAGTCGTGGGATCTGATAGGAGTTTCACGGGGTTTAAACCCTCGCAAGAAGAGCGAAAGTCCCGAAGGCGTCGGTATATCAGGACTTCAAAAATCAGGATATCATAAGTCCTAAGCACAGGAGATCGGGAATCTCCACGGTGAAAACCCTGAAACAGATCTGAGTTGTGCATCAGTTGGGACACGTGGCGGAGATCGAGAGCCGTCGGCATTTCGGAGTTTAGAACTTTGGGGATCAAAGGGACAAGATGCTAGGATATTTTGGCATTTGATTTCACAAAATCGTGAAATGGATGTAGACCGTCCATCTTGAAGGGACGCGTGGCAGAAATCTAGAATTTTGGAAAAAATCCCGAAATGGGAGAGTCCATCAGCATATCGGGATTCAACATTTCATGAATCCTGAAGACGAGACATCTGGAGCATTTGATTTCGCGAAATCATGAAATGATTATGGACCGTCCATCATAGGAGGACGCGTGGCGGAAATACAAGAGCTCGGGGAAAATCCCGATAGGAAAGTCAATCAGGATTTTGGGGTTCATGGAGCAGAGTTGTATGACATCGCAACTCGCAAAATCCAAAAAGCCGAAATAGATATCGGGATTCAAGAATTCGGAGTTTGTGTTGGCATGAGGTTTTGGCATCGAGAGTCTCGAAATCCCGATACGCGAAATCGCGCTAACCGTTGGATCGAACGGAGAATCACAACCGTCAATTTATTTTGGTGACTGAACATTAGAGTTTCGGCAAATAGAGAATCTGGATTTCGGAGGTCGAGGGGATGAGTTGCATGACATTGCGACTCCCAAAATCGCGATAAGGAGAAAGGCAAATAGAGAGAGAAAAGGCCAAGTGTCATAAATTCAGGTTTCGGAGATTTGAGAGACAGGGCGCTTGACCACCGGATTTGCGAAATCGCGAAGTCCAATTTCCCGAAGTAAAAAAGGAGGGAATTTCTCAAAGGTTATTTGTGAGTGCAGATTTCCCAAAAGGGAAATAGAAGAGCCAATTATTGAGAGCTCTTCGGGCCGGTGGAAGGGAAAAGATCATGTGTATGTGGACTTCCGACCTGCGGGTTAGGAGGGTTGTGTCAACAAGGAAAGCATACAAGTGTTACAATCTGATATTGAACAAAGTTGTGGAAAGAATCAATGTAAAAACTGATGAAACAAGAAGACCGGAATCAAAGGAAGAAGAAAATGAATCAATGGAACAACCTTTCAAAAAGGAAGCAGAATATGAAAAATAAGTAGAAGAGGAAGATGAAGAGAATCCGACAAAACCAGAAGAGAAAGTTTATAAAGTGTCTCCAAAGACACCTAGAAGACGAGTATAGAAGAATCATCCCTTAGATCAGATCATCGAAAACAAAAATACAGGAGTTGATCCTAGAAGAAGAATCTGTTCACTAGAATAAACACACCTAGCACTCTTATCTACAATTGAACCAAATTGTTTTGAAGAAGCCAACAATGATGAATTTTGGAATAAGGCCATGGATGAATAATTGGATCAAATAGAGAAAAATGAGACTTGGGAATTGGTTTCAAGACCAAAGAATAAGAATGTGATCAACACAAAATGGGTTTTCAGGAATAAATTGAATGAAGATGGAAAGGTTACAAGGAACAAAGCTATATTGGTATGTAAATGATATGCAAAGATTGAAGGAATTGACTATGAAGAGACATTTTCCCCAGTTGCTAGAATGGAAGCAATCTGTTTTCTTTTAGCTTATGCATGCTCCAAAAATATTAAAGTGTATCAGATGGACGTAAAATCAACTTTTCAGAATGGAGAACTTGAAGAAGAAGTCTACATTGAACAACCAGAAGGATTTTAGTTGTCATAGAATGAAGACTATGTGTGCAAATTAAAGAAGGCCTTGTATGGTCTAAACCAGGCTCCTAGAGCATGGTACTCTAGACTAGATAAATATCTACAACGGATAGGGTTCAAAAAAGGAAGTGCAGACAACAACCTCTACATCAAGGTAAGTCAAGGTAATATTTTATTAATTGAAGTTTATGTTGATGATATTATTTTTGGTAGTGATGATGACAGGTTAAGGTAGAAATCTGCAAATGATATGCAGAATGAATTTGAAATGTCATTACTTGGAGAACTATCCTTCTTTATGGGACTTCAAATACATCAAAGAAACCAAGGAATTTTTATTTCTCAAACCAAGTATATCATAGAAATGTTAATAAGGTTGGGAATGGAAAATTGAAAGTTAAGCAAGGATGATGATTCAAAGTCTACAAATCAGAGGCAATATAGGTCAATTATTGGCAGCCTACTATATGTGATAGCATTCAGACCAGATGTAATGTAGGCAGTTGGATAGGTGGCATGATTTTAGGAAGCACCAAAGGAATCACATGTATTTGTAGTGAAGATAATTTTCAGATATCCCAAAGGAACGGAAGAGTTTGGGTTATGGTATCTAAAAGGAAAGGATCTATCTCTTATTTCCCACACAGGTGCAGATTGGATAGGTTGTATTGATGACCTATGGAGCACGAGTGGAGCATCGTTCTACTTAGGTGAGTGTTTAGTATCATGGATAAGAAAGAAACAATCATCAATATCTCTATCTACAACCGAGGCAGAGTATATTGCAACAATAACATATTATCCACAGGTTCTTTGGATGAAACAAACTTTGACAGATATACAAGTTGAGTATGATGAGTCCATTCCAATCTATTGTGTGAATACAAGCATCGTCAGTATCTCAAAGAACCCGGTGATGCACTCCAAGACAAATCACATTCCAATCAAGTATCACTTTATACTGGAACAAGTTGCAGAAAAGAACATCAGAGTTGAGTATGTGGGCACAAAAGAACAAGTTGCTGACATTTTTACAAAACCACTTCCATGGGAATCCTTTGAGTATCTTCGCTATAGAATTGGAGTTATTTTTAATCCAAAATGAATTCTTTTGAATGCTAATCTTATATGTCTTAGATGTACACAAGGAAGCACCATAAAGAGGATATTTCAGTCATGGGGAGAAACCCCATATGGAAATATACCTTTTCCATTGATGACAAAGGGGGACAGATTCAGCAGATGTAGAGGACAGAGGCATGGTTCCAAGGGGGCCAATGGTCACAGATATTCAGATGATAGAGGCATGTTTCCAAGGGGATCATGAGTGATATAACTTCAGTATTGCATGACATAATTTCATTTTTTCATCAGAGTGTTTCCATCAATGCCAAAGGGGGACATTGTTGATTAAGGTTGGTTATCATTGATGTCAACCCTTGAAGAAAGCCTGATAGCACAAAGGTTTAGGTAATGGACACAATTTTGTTAATGTAAATATGAATCATTATTTTCTTTCCATGGTTGATAATAAGTAGAAATGGATGAACTCAAAAGTGGTCCCCTTATGGTGAAAGCCCTCACGGGAAGACACTTTGCGGATTGAGTTATCCTAGAAGTATGGTTAGAGAAACCATGATTATTTATGGAATAATGACATGAATGTCAGTGAATTTTTCCGTGAAACTATCCTATATGGATATTTATTGTCATGACATTTCCGGTGATATGTGGAACATCACATAACTCCTCACGGTTAGAGAGTTATGGCCATGAGAAGTTGGAGAACCTGTGTTTGGGTAATGGACCCAAGTTTGTTTGATGGATAACGGTATGTGTTTTGATATATTTTTAGGTAATAGTATTCTATATGGATATTACATGTCATTCCATTTTTGGTGGTATGTGGAACGTCACATAACTCCTCACGATTTGAGAGTTATGGCCTTACGAAGTTGGAGGACCCTCATATGTCATCACGAAGCCCCAAAAGGTCAAAGTAGTCAAAGTGGTTTAAGAGATTTTAAAAGGTAAATAATAAAGTGAAGTGATGAGCATACTATAATTCAAAGTGAATACAAATGAATTATTTAAATAATAAATTTAATGGAAAAATTAGAAGTGGGCTAACCCTAAAATAAGGAAAGTGGGCAAAGTGACCTAGAAGATGTTTTAAGGAAGCTACTTGGAGAGTATAAATAAGAGGCAGGGCTCTCTCATTTTAGATCACACTTGAGAATATTGAATATCTATAGGTTTTTGAGGTAACCAAAGGATATCTATGCCGAATTTCTAAGGGAAGGTGAAGGAAAGAAGGTCAGAATTCAAGGAAGGATAAATTATTTTGATGATGCTTTCTAAGGTATGTTATTTCCAGGTCATCTTACCATTTTCACATTAATTTTTTTTATAGAATGAGTCAGATCGTTAAATTTATATTCCATTGAGAAAACATATACAAGTATCTATGGTAATAAATTAATCTTGTGGGTGGTTGTATTTGTGGAGTTACACTCCGTGGAAAATAGAGTTTGTGGCTAGTCCTGAAACTAGTCTAAAACAGGTGTTTCTGGTAAAAATGTCATAACTTCTTCATAACATATCCAAATTAATTAAGAAAAAAATGTGTTGGTTAGAGTACAGTATGTAGTATTCTTTGTAATAGTTTTAGATCGACTCAACAAATATTCCCTACAGGACACTCTCTACAAGGTCGCTCTCTAGAATAAGCCAAAATTCAACAAGGTATGTTATTTTTGCTATAAATACTTTTCTGAGAGGTTCCAAGTAGTGACACCTAGAGGAATTGCATAAAACACATTGAAGAACATTGTGTATCATTTTCAGATATTTATTCATTATAGGTACAAATTTATGATTATTTCAAGTTAGGGTTGTTGACTAATGAAAAACTAGTCATGTGAGACTAAAGAAAATTTTGATGAAAATGCTAGTCTCTTGTTGTTAAAGTTAAGGAAGGTTTGCAGGGATGTTATCATATACACCAGGTATATTATAGAGTTACAAATCATATTTGGATGATGAAATTGATGAGGGAATTTGGTTAAGGTACATGTTGTGTACATGGTTGAGACAAGTAGTTGATGAGTTGGCACATACATGAGGTGTATAGTTGATGATGCTAGTACATATTGATGAGTCATATTCTATTAGTAGTTGACACATGTTTGGTACATACTTGGGACATGGTTGGTTGCACTTTTTTATGGTATAGTTTGAATATAGGTTGTTTGGTACAGGTTGGTGCATGGTTGATGCACTTGTTTATGGTACAGGTTAATTGCAGGTTGAGGTACAGGTTGATGCATGGTTGATGCATGGTTCAAGTTTATTGGTACAGGTTTACAGTGTTATATCTCACACTAATAGTGTGAAAGTGGTTCCATCATTCTACTTCTACTTTAGGGTGGTTGGACAGTGCAAGGATAGGTGGTTGTAGCCACCTTCCGATTGCATCCGGAGAACATAGGGGGTTGTAGCCTCCTTCTGTTTGTAGCTAGAGAATTGGGGAGTTGGAGCTTCCCTCGGATTGTAACTTAAGAAACTAGGGGTTTGAAGCCTCCTTCAGTTGCAGCTGGAAAACAAAGGAAGTTGGTGCTTCCAATGAATGTAATTCTTCAAGACATATAAGAAAAAGAATTATGTGGTTTCCTCCCGCTTTGGGTTTCCAAATAAAACACTGGTGTACTTTGTATGTGTATGATTTTTCATTTGTTTATTGCTCATTATTGGATGATAATTCTACATTGATATAACACTTGGATTATTTGATTTAAAAATGATTATAATTGCTC
>JZKD02S0115605.1:72281-83286 GCA_000966675.3 Picea glauca | reverse complement strand
ATGGAAAATTGGTATGGATTGTTGGTTGTCATTGATTTCAACCATTGGAGAGTGATATTGTAGATTGATGTCAACCCTTAGTGATTGATGTCAACCCTTGGAGAAATTCCGGTAGCGAATTTCGGTAGCACAAAGGTTTGGTTAATGGAACCAAGGTTGTTTCATGTATAATGGTATGAGTTTTAATATATTTGAAGGTAATACTATTCTATATGGATATTACATGTCATGCCATTTTTTGGTGGTATGTGGAATGTCACATAACTCCTCACGGTTAGAGAGTTATGGGCATGTGAAGTTCGAGAAACCAAGTTTGGGTAATTGACCCAAGTTTGTTTGATGGATAATGGTATGATTGTTTGATGGAATCACTTGTTAGTAGTATTTTTGACACATGGTTTATGGATGATGTAGCATACTTGTATTGGTATATTATTAGAATAACATATTGATCTTGGTGATGATTATGAGTTGTTGTGTTATGTTTGGTTGATGCACATATTTGAGAGTTGTCTTGGTGATTGATCTTAGTGAGTAGACCTGATTTGGTTGATAAGATTGATGAGGCAGGTTGTTGTGATAGTTTGTTTGGACAGGCTGTTGTAACAAGTTATTTGTACAGGTTTGGTGTATGGTTGATGCACTTTTTCATGGTACAGGTTGAGGTACAGGTTGGTGCATGGTTGATGCACTTTTTCATTGTATAGTTTGAGGTACAGGTTGGTGCATGGTTGATGCACTTGTTTATAGTACAGGTTGATTATAGGTTTTTTGGTATAGGTTGGTGCATGGTTGATGCACTTGTTTATGGTAGAAGTTGATTACAGGGTGAGGTATAGGTTGATTTATGGTTGATGCATGGTTCAGGTTATTGGTACAGGTTGTTTGGTGCAAGTTAATTGGTATAGGTTTACAATAGTATATCTCATAGTGATAGTGTGACAGTGGCTCCATAATTCTACTCCTAAGTCAGGGCGGTTGAATGAGGAAAGGACAGGTGGTTGTAGCTACCTTCCGATTGTAGCCTCCTTTTGGTTGTAGTCGGAGAATTGGGGAGTTGGAACTTTCCTCAAGTTGTAGCCTGATACACTAGGGTGTTGGAGCCTTCTTCCATTTGTAGTTGGAAAACAAAGGAAGTTGGTGCTTCCAGTGAATGTAATTCTTAAGGACATATAAGAAAAATCATCTCTTGGTTTTCGCCCGCTTTGGGTTTCCACGTAAAACACTGGTGTTCTATGCATGTGTGTGATTTCTCATTTGTTCATTGTTTATTTACTCTGCAACTATTGGATGTTAATGCTACATTGATATAACACTTTCATTTTATGGTGAAAAGGGATTAAATTACTCTATTATTGATTCACCCCCCCTCTAAGTAATCCAACAAAGAGAATGTTTAAACATGCCATGCACAACAATAACCAACAAGCATGCACATTAAAGATAAACATATCAGAGATATTAATTAATACACAGGGGAAATAAAATATACAAGCATAGAAACACTTGACAAAGAGAACTTATATTTAGCAAAATTATTCTCCAACTGGTTGCAGACCAAGGACGTCCCACCCAACCCTAACCTCTTGTTGAGCACTCAACACACCCTAAAAAAGCCTTATCAATTTTTTTGTCACTTTTTGGGTTCCACTTGTTTTTTGCACTGTTTGATTCGATTTCATTTTGGGAAATGTTTTTTCTTTGTTTATTTTCATGACTCTCATCACTTATTTGGTATTTTTTGAAATCATGAAACCTCGTGACTAAAAATACCTTAACACCTGAACTAAGAATCGACATCCAAACACTGCACCTAACATGCTCAGGTTCGGCATCAAAAATATTTCAACTAAGTAAAGGAACCACTAGGAAAAAAACATTCGTCAAGTGTCGATATTCATTGGCATCGGTATAAGGCAGTTTTGGTTTTTGTAAGTTTTTCACATAAAGGTTCGAGAGATAGTCGATTCCCTTCGACATCGGTAAAATACGAGGAGGACAGACAATACCAAAGAACGAAAATAAATCATCGATAGTCGATGCCCAACGCACTTATCGGGATTGGGGAAAATCTAGAAGGATCACAACAAACATTTTGACCATGAGAAATTTATCCCTGATCCTCGATCCTCACTGTGTTTTCAACATTAGAGATTTTCGAGGAAGCCGAACTGAGAGCACTTGTGTAGGTTTATTGTCAATCACCGATCCTTGACACTTTTCGACATCAACAAGCTAGGATTTGGGTTTTAGAACGAATAGCATAAGGAAAGTCCCAACTTCAATTAATACAAGTGAATTAAGTCATTGGTATCGAACGCCACATGTCTTTATCAGGTAAGAGGGTTGTACGATATAGTTCTATCCCAAGTCATTCTTGGTTACCTAGGTCCTAGTCACACCTTTGAGTCATCTTTTCCATGTCAGCACTGTACAGTAAGATTGATTGGTGTCAGAGATTTTGTAGGAGGATATCAACGAAAATTTTCATGGCATAAGTTAGACCCCCCGATCCACCCACTATCAGAGCATCATGATGGGACTTTTTCAGTGTTAGATACGATCATATTTTGTACATTTAAGGAGCCAATTAATACCCGATCCTGCATTATTTTCTACCTTGTGCACCAATTAAAACAACATTTTTGAAATCACCGATAAACCACATCACCACCCACACCTCCACCGTCAACCCACGAAGAATTTAAGTTCTAACTCCTCTAAATATTTGGCGGTAGATTTATTGAAATTTCATTCATAACCTCTAAATATTTGGCGGCAGATTTATTGAAATTTCATTCATAACCCAAATTGAATGGTTGATTCGACATGGTAAGATATTCCCTATTTAAATCTCTTGAATCATTGTGAACAAACTCATTTTGTGTGTAAGAGAATTCCAGAGCATCCGAAGGAGAAAATCGAAGACTGTATTGACCCTCATGATTATCAAAAAACCAGGTTTAACAAGCTTCAGAGGTATGTATCCAAGTCTGTCAATTCGTTGGTTATAATTTATATGTGTTCGTATGGTTTTATACATAGTCTCTAAACTTTGCTCAAGTTGCAAGAGAAATTCCACCAAGAAATTTAACCACCAGATGCTCGTCGAGATCACCCAAGCTAAAATAAACAAAGATAGGCGAAGGTTCTTCTCCAGGGACCACTAGGAAATTATAATACACCCCTAGGACAGAGCCTATCGTCAAAACAACCACAAAGAAAGTTTTCATCGACGCTCCATCCTTTGGAGATAAAGAGGCAAGCACCAGATCCAAGGTAGTGCTCCCACAGTGGGGGGATCTCTTCAACAGGATTAGTAGAGAAGAATACCTAGAGTATATCCCACACAACGACCTGAACATAAGGGCGCTCGATGAACAAGTGTTCCTAAACATCTGACAGTCGTATTTACACATGGTGGAAACCAAAACCCCCATTTTTTCCTACATATAGGTCCTGAAGTGGCTGATTGACCAAACGGATGGGAAAAAATGTTTAATAAACGATGAGAATGGTGGGTGCCTTGGATTTTTCCTCCCGACAGAGGTCCAAAAATACTACAATCTCAGGGACCCAGAGGAGCAACTCAACATAGAATTCGTGGTGAACTTCTATGTATTCCATGACAACAGTGGGTTGATGGCTTCATGGTGGAGAGAAGACAATAAATTCACCAATTGGAGAAATGGATGGTATAGGACAATCAACCTGAGGGAGCCATACATCTATTTGATGGCTCTCATTTGTCGGCTATATAGAGAAAAGGATTTCTCCAATTTTTTGGAAGCATGGATGTCTTTAGAATACACAGTTTCAATCATCGGGAGCAGTTTCAACTAGGGATAAATAATTTCCAAACAATTAAGCATCTGTGTGCAGCAGGCTAAGATGTTGAAGGAAGGAGAGGCACCAACTTTCTACATGGCCTCTTACCTGCTCAATGTCATGTGCACTAGGAATGTCTTCATCGGCATGAATCTAAGCTGGCATGTTGCAGAGTTCCCGGTCCATGTCTACTTCAGCATGCTATGGGAAAACAGACACAAGAAATCTTACTCCCTCATCTACGATGAATTTATCGCCTGCATCTATTTTATAATTTTTAAGAAGGAATGCCCGAGGAAATCAATGGCAATGAAGAAAATGATAACCAAGGTAGGCCATTGGTACTTAGACGAGCAAACAACCTACATCAAGGTGTCTGGGGCCACCGGAGCACCACATCTCCTACTAGCTCATGTCCCAGACCGGCTCGTCATGTGATAAATTTGTTATCAGACAATCCTGCAGGGATATAATGCCACATTGCTCAAAGATAAGAAACAGGCCTTCATACCCTACGGTTTCCATGTCGGGTTCTATCTGGTAAAGGATACTTCTCAATCCAAACAATAAGGTCTGAGCTAACTTGAATTTAGGTTCCCTACATGTCGATTCCGCAAGCATGATCCTAAAGGCCTAGTCCTCCAACATGCATTGCAACTGTCGTCATGTTGGCCATATTTTCACAATACATTTGAATATGAAGTCTTCATAGAGAATTCCCAGGACTGGGTCGAGGTGGTGTAGAGGATGGCCAACCCAAACATGACCAGGTTCAAGTCCATGAGCACGGATGAACAGGTGGAAATGATATAACAATCGGCTCAAGAGGCCCTCAAATCCAGGGAAGAAATCAAAGTGGCAGAGGCAATAGAGGTGTAGGGAAAGGGATTGTTCTTGACACCGGAGGCACAGGAAAGGGGTATGCACTTAATGGTAGAGGCATAGAGAGAAATTTATTAGCTATAGAATGACCCAGACCTCATAGAGATGACAAGGGTTCATGTCGACAACCCAGTCAAAAGTCGGGGAGGACCAAGTGACCCAGAGCCAATACAAATTGAAGAAACCACCGGGTCAGATAACCCTGAAGTTTCAACACCACGGGTCGGATCACCAAGGGACATTTCGGCTCAACTTGAGATGTTAAGGACATCAATCATAGAAAGTGCACCAAGTCCTATGTTCGATCTAATAACAAACTATGATGATGAGGATAGTTCAAAGGTGTCCCTGGCTACTCTGGTGAAAATCAAAGAGAAAATAGAACCTGAGAAGGCATCCGCTTTGGGTCTCGATGCTCCAAGTCATAGCAGTCCGTAGAATGAGCACAAGGTAGAATCAATGGACACACTTGACACACCGGATATCCCAATGGAAAACTCGAGGGATGAGCTAGAATCAGGAAAACAAATGAAAGAAATTCCGCAACTGGAATTCGACATCTCAACAACTGATTATCAAGAAAGTACCGAGCCTACCCCTGATTCCTCAATTTTAGCCAGTAATTTACCTCCCGATGAGAAAAAACCATACGCCAATATTTCAGGACATGCAAAATAATTTTAAGAACCCAGTCTTGAACAGATATACATCATCGGGAGCCTAGGAAACACTCTTAATTGGGGAGAACAACATATCCTTGAACCTGTGGATGAGCTCTCTGATAGACAAGCCATCACCTACAACCAAAAGAGGAAATCCATCATGAATATAACCACCAAGAAGAGGAGGCTTACTCTGGACAGCTCCATCCTCATCACCACAGAGGAGAAATTGATTGGTATGAAGTGTTAGAAAAACAGGATCGCAGAGAAATAAAATAAAACAAATGTGGAAATAAAACACAGAAGATACACAATACAATATAGACACAGATATACATGGTTCACCCTATGTGGTCTACATCCGCCAGAGAAATTGTCAGGTCCTTCCTTTATTATTATCCAACAAATGAAAGGATACAACCTACAACACACTCCCTGTAACTTCCTCTTATATTTCTCACAATATCCTCTCTCAGAATACAATACTCGCAATGATGCATAGCCGCAATACATTTCCCTCATAAAAGAGGGTTTCCTTCTATGGAAACAAAACCCTAACATAACTTCTACCGTCATATATGTGACCTTATAATGAATGGTCCATATTTAGAGTGAAATTGCAATATACATTTACAAGGCAATTTTTCATTCGAGGAACACTGTCCCCTAAACCCCCATCAGGGGCCTGCTTTCCCCTGGACCCCCCCCCTACACTCCCCAATTTAGATGAGTGTACATTATTTTTGGATGTAAAGTCTTCATGGGGTATAAACATGGCTGAAAACAAAGACCTCTGAATCAGAAAGATAATTAGGCTCCACAACCAACAATCTCCCATTTGGAGATTGATCTCAACAACTCCACGATTGTTGTATCTGTTGGACTATGAACCTTCTTGGAACTGGAAAATTTATCATCTTCATATTCATGATTGAATACCAAATTAAACTGAGTAAGAACTCAATTTCTCCTTGGATACTCCCTTTGTTAACATGTCTGCGGGATTCTAGCTAGTGTGTATCTTTCCCAACTTCAAATGTCCATCTTCCAAGACAGATCATATGAAATGGTACCTCAGTTGTATATTCTTAGTCTTCGAATTGAATGTTGAGTTCTTTGCAAGATGAATGGCACTCTCATTGTCATAGTACAACCTGCTATTCTCCTACTTCTTTCCCAATTCCTCCATAAACCTCTATAACCAAATCATTTCTTTACTAGTCTATGTAGTAGCAACATACTCTACTTCTATTGTTGAAAGTGAAACAACCTTTTGCAGTTTTGAAATCCAACTTATTGTTGACATACCTTGTGGTGCTCCTCCTACTATCTTTCTCACCTTCCATATCTGAATCAACATATCCCTGTAGAAAAGTGTCTGAGCCTCCAAAACATCTTGCATGAGTAGAAGTACCTCTCAAATACCTGAGAACCCACTTTATTTCCTCCCAATGTTCTTTACCTGGATTGTTCATATACCTGCTCACAACTCCCACTACATGTGCAATATCTGGTCTTGTTCAAACCATCACATACATCAAGTTTCCAACTGTTGATGAATAAGGGACCATGGACATGTATTCCATCTCCTCATGTGTCTTAGGACACATTTCCTTACTTAATTTGAAATGGCTGGCCAAAGGTGTACTAGCTGGTTTTTCATTCTGCATTCTAAACCTCTCCAAGACCTTCTCTATGTACTCACCATGAGACAATGTCAATTTGCTATTTTTCCTGTCTCTTGTTATTCTCATACCAAGTATTTTCTTTGTAGCACCCAAACCCTTCACTGCAAATGAATTAGCTAATTTCTTCTTGAGCACAGTTATATCCTGCATATTAGACCCTGTAATAAGCATGTCATCTACATACAATAGCAAGATAATATAGCTTCCATTTTCTAGATTTTTAAAATAAACACAGTGATCACAATGACATCTACTATAACCTTGTTATGTCATAAACATGTAAAAATTCAAATACCATTGCCTTTGATCTTGCTTTAGGCCAAACAAGCTCTTCCTCTTTTTCCTACCGGCAACTGAACCAAGTCCCAAGTCTGGTTATTTACCAAGGAATCCATTTCCTCTTTCATGCTCCCACTTCTTTTTGGTGTCTACCTGCATTGCCTCTTCATAACATTTTGGTTCACCAGAATCATTCAACAATAAATAATACAATGAAGGGGAGTATCGTTCATGGGGTCTACTTAACCTCGTATATCTTCTAACAACACTTGCAGGAATTTGAGGTAAATGTTTCTCCTGTTGTTGTACATTTTGATTTTCTAGTTCCTTTGGAATTTTTTTTCCAGTGATCTCATCAAGCACTCTGTATTATGGTTTTTCTTTTTCCTGTTTCTTTCCATGTGACTGATCTTTGTACATTACCTTCTCATTGAATATGACATCTCTACTGCTAATGATTTTTTTATTTTTATAATCCCATAAGCGATAACCAAAATCATTAACATCATATCCAATAAAGGTACACTTCTTGAATTTTGCCTCAAGCTTTGTTCTATTTTCTTTATCAATATGGAGAAATGCTTCACATCCAAAAGTCTTCAAAAAAGAATAGTTTACCTTTTTACCTGTCCATGCCTCCTCTAGAATTCTACCATCCAAAGAGCTTGAACATCCTTTTTTTATTAAGTAAACAACAGTATCTGTACCATCTGCCCAGAACTGTAAGGGAAAACCAGCATGCAATCTCATACTCCTTGCATGCTACATGATTGTCCTATTCCTCCTTTCTGACACACCATTTTCTTGTGGCGTTCTTGGAGTTGTCTTTTCTCTACGAATCCCATGGTATGAACAGTAATCATCAAACTCCTTGTTGCAATATTCACCTCCATTATCTGATCTGAGACACTTCAACCTTTTTCCTGACTCATTCTCAACCAAAGCTTTCCATTTCTTAAAAGTATCAAACACATCATATTTTTGTCGAATGCAATAAACCCAAGTTTTTCTAGTTCACCAGAATCAGTCAATAATAAATAATACAATGAAGGAGAGTATCATTCATGGGGTCTACTTAACCTGGTATATCTTCTAACAACACTTGCAGGAATTTGAGGTACATGTTGCTCCTGTTGTTGTACATTTTGATTTTCTGGCTACTTTGGAATTTATTTTTCAGTGATCTCTACCTGCATTGCCTCTTCATAACATTCTAGTTCACTAGAATCAGTCAACAATAAATAATACAATGAAGGAGAGTATCGTTCATGGGGTCTACTTAACCTGGTATATCTTCTAACAACACTTGCAGAAATTTGAGGTACATGTTGTTCCTGTTGTTATACATTTTGATTTTCTGGTTCCTTTGGAATTTCTTTTTAAGTGATCTCATCAAGCACTATGTATTATGGTTTTTCTTTTTCCTGTATCTTTCCCTGCGACTGATATTTGTACATGACCTTCTCATTAAATATGGCATCTCTACTCCTAACGATTTTTTTATTTTCATAATCCCATAAGCAATAATCAAAATCATTAACACAGTATCCAATAAAGGTACACTTCTTGGATTTTTCCTCAAGATTTATTCTATTTTCTTTATCAATATGGACAAATGCTTCACATCCAAAAGTCTTCAAAAAAAAATAGTTTACCTTTTTACCTATCCATGCCTCCTCTGGAATTATACCATCCAAAGAGATTGAAGGTCCTTTTTTTATTAAGTAAACAACATTATCTATAGCATCTTCCCATAATTGTAAGGGAAAACCAGCATGCAATCTCATACTCCTTGCATGCTCCATGATTGTCATGTTCATCCTTTCTGACACACCATTTTCTTGTGGTGTTCATGGAATTGTCTTTTCTCTACGAATCCCATGGTATGAACAGTAATCATCAAAATCCATGTTGCAATATTCACCTCCATTATCTGATCTGAGACACTTCAACCTTTTTCCTGTCTCATTCTCAACCAAAGCTTTCCATTTCTTAAAAGTATCAAAAACATCATATTTTTTTCGAATGCAATAAACCCAAGTTTTTATAGTTCACCAGGATCAGTCAACAATAAATAATACAATGAAGGAGAGTATCACTCATGGGGTCTACTTAACCTGGTATATCTTCTAACAACACTTGTAGGAATTTGAGGTACATGTTGCTCCTATTGTTGTACATTTTGATTTTTTGGTTCCTTTGAAATTTCTTTTTCAGTGATCTCTACCTGTATTGCCTCTTCATAACATTTTGGTTCACCAAAATCAGTCAACAATAAATAATACAATGAAGGAGAGTATCGTTCATGGGGTCTACTTAACCTCGTATATATTCTAACAACACTTGCAGGAATTTGAGGTACATGTTGCTCCTGTTGTTGTACATTTTGATTTTCTGGTTCCTTTGGAAAAAAAAAATTCAGTTTTCTCATCAAGCACTATGTATTACGGTTTTTCTTTTTCTTGTTTCTTTCCGTGTGACTGATCTTTGTACATGAACTTCTCATTGAATATGACATCTCTACTGCTAATAATTTTTTTTTATTTTCATAATCCCATAAGCAATAACCAAAATCATTAACATCGTATCCAATAAAGGTACACTTCTTGGATTTTGCCTCAAGCTTTGTTCTATTTTCTTTATCAATATGGAGAAATGCTTCACATCCAAAAGTCTTCAAAAAAGAATAGTTTACCTTTTTACCTATCCATGCCTCCTCTGGAATTCTACCATCCAAAGAGATTGAAGGTCCTTTTTTTATTAAGTAAACAATAGTATCTATAACATCTGCCCAGAACTGTAAGGGAAAACCATCATGCAATCTCATACTCCTTGCATGCTCCATGATAGTCCTGTTCATCCTTTCTGACACGCCATTTTCTTGTTGTGTTCTTGGAATTGTCTTTTCTCTATGAATCCCATGGTATGAACAGTAATCATCAAACTCCTTGTTGCAATATTCACCTCCATTATCTAATCTGAGACATTTCAACCTTTTTCCTGTCTCATTCTCAACCAAAGCTTTCCATTTCTTAAAAGTATCAAAAACATCATATTTTTGTCGAATGCAATAAACCCAAGTTTTTCTAGTTACATAATCAATAAAACTAACATAATAATGAGATCCACCAAGAGATGATACCTGAGCTAGTCACCATACATCTGTATGCACAAGCTCTAACCTTTCACTCTTCTTTTCTTTTCCAACTCTGAGAAATCTGACTCTCTTATGTTTTCCATAAACACAATGCTCACAAAAGTCCAAATCAATTTGTTTAAGATCTACAACAAATTTATTTTGTGAAGTATTTGCATCCCCTTCTCACTCATGTTTCCAAGCCTATGATGCCATGGTGTTGTATCCACTCATGTAGAAGATAAAGAGATAGAAGAGTCAGTATTACCAGTACATAAATACAATGTACCTACCTTCTCTCCTTTTGCTATCACCAATGATCATTTGGTGACCTTCCACACCTTATCTGTAAATATGGATATACAACCTTCAATTTCCAACTTCCCTATTGAAATTAGAATTTTTCTTAGATCTAGAACATGTCTTACCTCTTTTAACAACCATTGGTTTCCATTGCTTTGCTTTATTTTTACCTTTCCCATTCCAACAATTTTGCATGGTGCATCATCACCCAAATGAACCTGTCCAAA
>JZKD02S0115605.1:34329-54436 GCA_000966675.3 Picea glauca | reverse complement strand
ACAGAACAGTCGGGAAGGTCTGAAATCCACTGTCAGTCGTTGATTTACGCGCCACTAGATCGACCGTCAATCTAAGCATGTTCTTTATTCTCCAGGTGTGAATGCAGTTTATGAGGCAAAACTTAGGCTTAATGACTTTTGAGGGTTTGGTGCACTGCTTCCCTTGAAAATAATTTGTAGAGATGAAATGTTATTTGCAAACCTATACACCCAGAGTGAAAAAATTCCAGTCAATAGATGATCCTATGAATTATAGGGTTATAACAGGATACAAATATTTTACCTTAAAAATCGCCAAAATTTTATAAAAACTATATCAAATCCTAAGAAATTTGAATATTTTTACGCAACTATCGCCAAACATTTATAGTTGGCATATGAAGGATTAGTAGGATTTGCCAAGGTTTCTACATTTTTAAATAAATTTCCATCCTTAAAATCATCCCTGTGTTAGATACGATCAGATTTTGGACATTTAAGGAGCTAATTAATACCTGATATCGCATTAGTTGCTACCTCCTGCACCAAATAATACATTTTTTTGGAAATCGTTGATAGACCACATCACCACCCATGCCTTCGTCGTCAACCCACGCTGAATTTAAGTTCTAACTCCTCTAAATATTCGACGGCAGATTATTGAAATTTCACTCATAACCCGAATTGAATGGCTGATGCAACATGGTAAGATATTCCCTATTTAAATCTCTTGAACCGTTGTGATAAAAATTCATTATGCACGTAAGATAATTCCTGAGCATTCGAAGGAGAAAAACGAGCAACTCAAATACTGTATTGACCCTCATGATTATCAAAAAACCAGGTTTAACAAGCTTCAGAGGTATGTATCCAAGTCTGTCAATTCATTGGTTATAATTTATATGTGCTCGTATGGTTTTCTACACAGTCTCTAAACTCTACTCAAGTTCCAGGAACAATGTCATCGAGAAATCCAACCACCAGATGCTCGTCGAGAGAACCCAAGATAAAAGAACCTAAGACAGACGAGGTTTCTTCTCCAGGGATCATGAGGCAATTATAATAAGATCCTAGGGCGAAGCCTATTGTCAAAACAGCCACAAACAAAGTTTTCATCCATCCTCCAGCCTTTGGTGATATAAAGGCAAGAACTAGATCCAAGGTAGCACTCCCACAGTGGGGGGATCTCTTCAACAGGATTAGCAAAGAAGAATACCCGGAGTATATCCCACACAACGACCCAGACGTAAGGGTGCTCGATGACCAGGTGTTCCCCAACATATGACGGTTGTATTTACACATGGTGACGAGAAGAACCCCCATTTTTCCCTGGATAGAGGTTCTGAAGTGTCTCATTGACCACATGGATGGGAAGAAATTTTTAATCAACGATGAGAATGGTGGGTGCGTCGGAGTTTTCCTCCCGAAAGATGTCCAGAAATACTACATTCTCAGGGACCCAGAGGAGCGGCTCAACAAAGAATTCGTGGTAAATTTATATGAATTCTATGACACCAATCGGTTGATGTCCTCATGGTGGAGAGAAGACAAGAAATTCACCAATCAGATAAATGGATGGTATAGGACAATCAACCTGAGGGAGCCATATATTTATTTGATGGCTCTCATCTGTTGGCTATACGAAGAAAAGGATTGCTCCAAGTTTTTGAAAGAATGGATGCCTTTGGCATACACAGTTGTAATCGATAGGATTAGTTTCCACTAGGGTGAAATAATATCCAAACATTTAATCATTTGTGTGCAACAGGATTAGATGTCGAAGGAAGTAGAGGCACCAACTTTCTACATGGCCTCTTACCTGCTCCATGTCATGTCCGCTAGGAACGTCTTCGTCAGAATGAATCTGAGATAGCATTTGCAAAGCTCCTGGTCCACATCTACTTCAACGTGCTATGGGAAAACATGTACAAGAAATATTACTCCCTCATCTGCGATGAATTCATCTCTCGCATCTATTTTATTATTTTTAAGAAGGAATGCCCGAGACTCTCAATAGCAGCGAAGAAAATGATAACCAAGGTAGGTCATTGGTACTTGGACAAGTGCACAACCTACATCAGGGTGTCTGGGGCCAAATGAGCACCACATCTCCTACCAGATCATGTCCCAGACCGACTCATCATGGGAGAAATTTGTTATCAGACCATCCTGCAGGGCTATAACGCCACATTGGTCAAAGACAAGAAACGGGCCTTCATACCCTACGGTTTCCATTTGGGGTTCTATCCAGTAAAGGATACTTCTCAAGCCAAACAAGAATGACTAAGCCAACTTGAATTTAGGTTCCCTACAGGATGATTCCACAAGAATGATCCTAAAGTCTTGGTCCTCCAACATGTGTCACAAGTGTCATCCTACTAGCCATATGCTCATGATAAGTTTGAGGATGAAGTCTTCACAGAGAATTCCTAGGACTAGGATGAGGTGGTGTATATTGTTAGCACTAGAAGTCACCTCTGGATTGCAACATAGGTAAGCCTAGTACCCATCAGTTTGTATGTCACAATGAATAAATTAAAGGGGGTCAAATGGGTGCAGACTCAAGAAAATATCGCTTTAACTCAGAAATCCAAACCAGGGAATGCATGTAGGTGAGGTATTGATTTAAATGCAGTCAGTAAATTGTAGTAAAGGGTGAGTAGGGGGGAGAAATGGTGAGGAAATGTAGAGGTTTTCTATGGACATCGGGTCTTCCAGCAGCCTAAGGTAGAAAAGATTTGAATACAAGATCTTCTTGAACCCAAAAATTCAGGAAATTGAAAACGTCATAACAATATTGCAGTCAAACATACACTACAATATAGTCACAGCAACTTGATTGGATCACCCATGCCCGAGCCTTCAATATCAGAAGCAAAAGAGATGATAAGAAAGTTGACTTTTATTAAACAAGAAGTCTCAAATGGAAACACATAACTAGAGAACCAGAGGATTCATTAAAACTTTACAATACAGGAGATTAGCTCAACCATCGACCATAACAAAATATCAAAACCAAGTATTTATACCCAGAACAATTCACCCCCATCAGAGATGTGACCAGGCTATTACATTTAAAACTTTGTGTCTGCATTTTCTTCTGTCAGACGCGATCTCAAATCAGTATGGGCTTACAGGGGTACCACGAGTTGATAGCTCTATTTTCCATGGCCGACTCCTCCATGCTTTTCATTCATGGGTTGGGCTGAGTTTTCAGCTACTAGCACCTACTTTCATAACTGCTTCATCAAGATCTGAATGAGGCCGAGTCGACTTGATGCCTGGAAAATGTAGCGACCCTTCTAGCAGCCGACACTGGCATTTCGTCCCTTAGCGCAGATCACGTGAAATATTCTCCTCTACCTACATACGACCTTAGGCCATGACCCAGCGCTTATCCCCTATGAAATTTTGGGATTTCTCATTTCGAGAATTTTCACTCCTCTTGATTTCAAATATCCCGATGCTCGAAATTGCAAAATGGCCCATCTGGATCAACGGTCGTATTTTCCTTGAATCTAACAGTTGAGATAATTTCCTTGAACAATCTCAATTGCCCACTGCTCAATAGGCATTTTCCCTTTCTTTATGGCCTTGCTTCCATATGACCACGGGTTGTGATCGTGGGCCCAACTCTCAGGCGCGTCACGATTTTGCATTTCGTGAACTCACGTTGTGCTCCATGCTCAAACCTCCAAGTCGTGAAATCACGATCTCTTGGATCAGGTGCCATGTGTACCCTTTTATCAGATGGCCCAGATGAATATCATCATTTCAGGATATTATCACATCGAGACCTCGGACCATTGGCATTTTAGGACCTCAGCAAGTCTATGCATTCCTTGCTTCATTTTTTCTTAAATGACTTTCTCCATGATTCAATATTACACCACGTGTCCCTCCCAGGATCAATGGCTAGGATGGCCTCGCAATTTCATAACTCCGTCTGACATTATACTTCATTTAACTCTATGATCTTGATCGCCCGATGGTTATCAATCTGATTTGCCTGATGGATCTCCCCCGTTGAAAGATGATCTTTCTCACTCTATTGATTTGAGTCCATATTAGACTACTCTGAGTGTTGCACTTTGACGCTTCTTACGCAGGTCACGAACTTGGGCAACCTGGTTCCCTTGAAAACTATATGTGATAACATAGAGGATGGCCAACCCAAACATGACCAGTTTCAAGGCCATGAGTGTGGATGAACAGGTGGAAACAATAGAATAGTCATCTCAAGAGGCCCTCAAATCCAGGGAAGAAATCAAAGCGGCAGAGGAAACAGAGGTGTAGGGAAGGGGATTGTTCTTGACACTAAAGACATAGAAAATGGGTCTAAGCTTAATGGCAGAGGCACAGAGAGTAATTCATCAGCTACAAAATAACCCAAACCTCGTATAGATGAAAAGGGTTCATGATAACAACCCAATCGAAAACCGAGAAGGACCAAGTGACCCAGATCCGATACAAATTGAAAAAACCACTGGGTCAGATAACCCTGAAGTTTCAATGCCATAGGTCGGATCACTAGGGGACATTTCATCTCAGCCTAAGATAGCAAGGACATCAGGGATAGAAAGTAAACCAAATCCCCTGTTCGATCTAATAACTATCTACGATGATGAGGAGATTTCAAAGGTGTCCTTGGCTACTCCAATGAAAATCACAGAGGAAACAGAACCTGAGAATGAATATACTCCAGGTCCTGATGCTCCAAGTCAGAGAATTCTACATAACGAGCATGAGGTAGAAATTTCCTTGGACGTTGAGCCACTCGACACACCAGGGATCCCAATGGACAGATCGAGGGATGAGATAGAATCAAGCGAACAAGTAGAAAAAATTCCACAATCAGAAGTTAGCATCTCGACAGCTGATTATCAAGTAAGTACTGAGTCTGCCCCTGATTCCTCAACTTTAGCTAGTACTTTAACTCCCAATGAGAAACATCTAGAGGCTGAGTTTTCAGGACATACAGAAAAAGTTCAAGAACCCAATCTTGAACAGATATACACCTTTGGGAGCCTAGGAAACACTCTTACTTGGGGAAAGAAACAAATCCTTGAACCCGTGGATGAGGTCGTCGATATACAAGCCATTGCCTATGAACGAAAGAGGAAATCCATCATGAAGAGAACCACCAAGAAGAGGAGGCTTACTCTGGACAACTCCATCTTAATGACCACAAAGGAGAAATTGATTAGCATGGAGCATGCCAAGACATCTGAGCTTATCGGTGCAGGGATGGGAATCACAGATGCCACTCTAGATAGAGTGAGGAAAGATGAAGAGGATTTGGCCAATGCGCTGAAGGAGTTGGATCATTTGGGCCATTTGGATAAATATTATCAGGACTCCACATAGGCCACAGTGTTCTTGAGAAGTGAATTCCAGGACGACTACAATAAATTCATGAATGAGCAGCACCTTTTCACTGCAGAGATAGTCGATTTCCAAGAAGGCATCCTTATGGTGCTGGAAACGTGCAAGGACATGGAAATATGGTATGAGAAAGCCCACAAATCAGTGGAAATAATTGATTACATCAGCGTGGTTCAAAAGGGTTGAGATGCCAAAGAGCATTGTATTCGGGTACTAAGGGACAACAACATCGACTATATAAGGAAGTTAGCTAAATACTGGGTGAAAATGGCCCAAGAACCTCATCAAGAGATCCAAGAGAAACAGGTTTATTACGAAAGGAGATGTACCAATATCAATCAGGCAATGAGAGACATCGGTCTCCCAGAAGTCGGCACACCCAAGGACTTTATCGACTTGCATGACATAGTCAAACTACATGCAGAACAAGACTCATCATGGACCACGGAGATAGAAAAGGTGGTGAACATGGTGCCAGGTCAAGTATAGCAGTTCATGGAACACCCAATCAAGGCTCAGACACTATTACAACAGTTAAGTGTTAAAGTAATCAAGTATCGGGCACGGGCAGTAGAAATAAGGGAGATCCTTTCATCCCCAATGGACCAACACAGAATCATGTATGCCAACACATGTGAGGAACTCTTCATCAAATGGTCGGAGTATGAGAAGATTCATCCACTCAAGTGAAACCATTTGATGACTCTTAGAAGAATCAGAGTTGAAAGTGCCATGTGACGATGTTTTGTTTTACTTATCTTGCACTTTGATAGTTATTTTTAGTTGATAATTTGTTATAAATAAGAGGATTGACCTGTTAGAAAAGGGTCAATGGTTTTTGCAAAGACCCTCATTCTTGGAATTGTAAAGACCTATTTATGAACTACATTAATTGATAATTCATGTTTAGGACCAGAGACAAACTTATGTTTTTCATCAAAGGCGTGTGTGATTGGATCTAAGGGGGAATTACTTCTGAATTTATCTCATGAATGGATGTTGTAACGAGTAAGAGTTTCTGAATCTATTGATAAGTTAGTCGATTCATTGTTTTATAGTTCTTATCTCTAATGATGGAAGAAAAATTGTTTTGTTAATGTGTGATTAATGATTAGAGCTAAGGAAACTATTTTTCTTGCCATCATTTATTGCATGTATGTTTTCTTTCAATAAATGTGTCTCAATCAATAATTGAAATACTAGCAAGTTAATGTATTACTACTAGGCTTTCCATAGGTGTGAAAATATTTGTCTGCATGCTTGAGCACAAGGGTTATTCCGAGCTCAATATTCTCCAGTAGTTAAATTGTCCCCCTTTTACTAGTTGGTTTATACATGCACACATCCTTTTATCAGACTCATCTAGTAAAAGAAAATACAAAAAAGAGAACATTCAAACTAAAGGAGGAGCTTTCACAAAAATACACCATGTCAATCACTACGTAAATCCCATCGACTAATTGGTCGGATCGCAAGATCTGGAGAACCATTCCACTATCAAATGTTGCAGAGTCTAATTGGGCCTCGATGGCGGGTTTGGTTCATGATGTTGAGTTAAAGGGAACTAGGACCCCTCAACACCTCCCTACTTTAGACTACCTAGGAGTTAGTCAATTGATATATGTAGTGATCCTCTTTGAATAAGTCTCATTAGATAGTAGTGCACAGTTATTAAATGTTAAAGGGTCCACTCTATAAATCCCACAACATAGTTGGTACTCATTAATGATGGGACCACAAGTAGTTAGGTTGTTTCTATTGAGAATCAATTTAAAGAGAATAGGAGGCTATGGAATGTTTTGTCTAGTATTTTTTATTTGGAGCTTTGCTTAGTGAAATGTCTACCCACCTTAAGAGAAGAGTGAACATTGGGTTACTTCTTCTTATTATCATAATATGAGGGTCCATTTCACATATATCATGTTATTTTCCTCTTATATATAATTTACTCCATTTATAATATCTATATACATGTTTATATTGCAAGTGTAATGGTTAAAGAATACTACATTGTTCAAAACCTTGTTTGGAACAAGGAAAAAAAATAACATAAGTGAATAACATAGATTCCAATAGCAATGGTGGTGTCAATAAACAATGTTACCACTCAAGCAGGGTGAGTGTAGCTTCATGAATATATTATTGATACACTAATATATAATATCATCTCTATATAGGCTTAGGTAGATAACCAAAACCTTCAATGTATAGGACCACACCTATCATGACCCTTCTGGAGACCCAAAAACACACCCAATAGCTTAGTCAAACCAAGGATCACCTCTTCACTTAGAGCCTACCCATACTCCATTCTAGGCTACGAGAAAGTGGCACACTCAATCTATACATATCACTTGTACACTTAAACAATTGTGAACACATTCAAGACTTAGTCATTTTAAGTATATAATGCTAAACCTGAGAGACACAACTTGTTTTATTATGTGAAACAATGTTGTAATACAAGAGCACTATTGGCCCAGTTACAATTCTTGGGAAGAGTCATATGACTCACCTTACACCACCAAGATTTCCCAACTCTCACTTTGCATGGTTGCATAGATCCACCCCACCAGAATTCACTATCGCAACACTCTTCACAAGACTTGCGGTCCACCCCAATGTGCACCAACCTATACTCATGTTTTTTCTCTTCTCTTCACACAAGTCTCTTTTCCAAGTTGCTACATACCTTCGGTTCACCTCGTCATGCACCCACCTTAGACCTGCAACCCTCTCATTGAGCTCACCCTTACTTGATTGGTTCTATTCACTTTTCCATCACTTGTTTGATGATCCATTGACACCTTGAATCATTTTCCTTTTGGTTCTTTTATATGTGCCAATTTTCATGTACCCTCAGCATATCTTTGCATCCCTTTTCTAATCAATGTGCCCCTTAGGTCGATGTGCCCCTTCACACGGTCATACTCCTTGAACTAATGCACCCATCACATGGTTAAGTTCTAAGACCGACGCATCCTCTTGGTGATGCACCCATCACATGGTCACGTCCTTGCCTTGTGATCACATCTCTTGGTGTTGATTGAATCCAACTCATCGTGAGGTGTGTCGAGAGGTCGGGTTGATGTCCACTTCCTGTGAGCTTTCCCAAGTCACCCCGCCACACTCTTCATGCAACTCGAGTATTTTTCGCAAGCTTTATGCAGTGGGTGACCTCTTGGGTCTACCTACTCAAGGTGTGCACCCAAGACACTCCTAGACAAACCTATAATATTTTCATGCCCCTAACCGATCACATCCCTCCTTGTGTCTTTTGACCAACTTGTCTTTAAATATTCCCAAGTGCAATGGGTGTCGCGAAGATATTTACAACACCCCATAATGTGGATCTATGTGTTCAAGGTGGAAAATGTCAACTCTATGTGTCAAGTGGGGTCCACTACTGGATTAAATCGTTCACAATCAACACCCTCTTCATGGTATAATTCACACTAACAAGTTTAGTTTACAACAAGAACCATAGGTTCCAACATAATCCACCTCGAACAAGTAATTGAGGCCCAAATTTGGTAGAGATGATTCATTAATTCACTAAGAAAAAATATGCACAAAGATCAAAATAGGGAGATCATAGTGCCTCATGAGATCTGAGAGCTCAATGCACTAGCACTTGGACACAAGCTCCTACAACATGATTTAAATTTGATTCTAGGAATCGTAGAACTGAAAGAGGAGTATGACAGTGATCCTCTTTTTGTTGAAAGAAATATCAAAATAAATATTAGTGGGTGTTCAAGATCCACTGCAGACCTCGAAGACGTCAAAGATTGGATGAGTAACATATTGTGTCGCCACTTATCTAGTAGCTTCTTAAAGATGATACTCGAAATTTAGTGATTTCTCCAAAATGTGTTCTTATCTCTATTAACGAATTCCTTGTCTGAGAGATGCTCCAACGACTTCACTAAAACCTAGAGCCAAATTTCATTGGCTAGGTTTCTAAGTGTTGATCCATTTCTATTGAAAACAAGCTTTAAATGTAGTGTGAATGTGTCTTTAAACCATGATCTCCATAGAAATCCACTTCTATATTGCAAAATTCACATTGTAGATAAATTGTGCACATGAATTAAAAAATCATTTTCATAGTGCACTCCCTTGTAATGATTAGGGCTTTGCAACTGTAATATCCCTCGATCGAACCCAATTGTAAATGTAATATAAATGTACTTAAGTTAGTGAGTTGTTTTGACCTCATTTGGTAACGCACGTCATGTCGAACAGTGCGCGCATGAACTGCGCAGTAAAATGAAGTAATTTTCACATTCCAGGATACCGCGTGCAGTAACTAAGGTGCACGCAGTATGGAGGACAACGAGCCTCGTGTATATGATATGTGTTATAGGCTAGTGAGCCGGTTATTATAAGTTGGGATGCTTATGTTTTGGTATTAGGCCAGAATGCGGCCTAGATGTCAAAGGGTAATGCGCCTACTTTGTACATGACTCGTGATTAATATAAAATACATCGTTGCACACAGACTGACCATGATAAAAGAGATGGGGGACTAAATTTCACCAGTTAGGGAAAGGGAGGGCCAAAAGTCAAGGAAATATTATATTAATATTTCCTAAAACATAACATATGGATAATTATTTTATCCTAAGTTCTAAAGTTGGGGACAAGTGGACCAAAGTAACTTCTGATATGACAAGTGTCAAGTTCGGGACATGCATTCATATCGTGGGGGAACTTAGCTCATTTGGTGACTTTGGAGGGGATACCTTACCAGCATCTCGACCATCATTCACACAATGACTTCCATGAAGAGTTCACAGTGATTTTTCCACACTTAGTTATCTAGTCAATGATTCCATGACCATTTTCACTCATGCATTTCATTATCCTTGAGATGACTATTTCATCATTCTGGAGCCTATTCCCATAGTCCCTTTTGGTTGGTGTAGTTGGTTAGCTTGGAGTGGGATTGAAGAAGGGGGTTGTCAGGCCCGTGAGCAATTCTCGAGCGAGAGAATTGTTGGGGATTGATTCCCAAAGGTGATAAACTACAGCTACAGAGCTTTGAGACTTCCGGTCTGGCCTGTTGTTGAAGCCCTGGAAGGGAAGTTGGGCAGTTGAGGGACTGTTGAGCAGAGAAGGGGAACACTTCCTTGGGTGGGATAGGCATGTGGGGAATGAGAGGCTTTAGGTTGTTAATTGAGTGAGCACCTGAGACGAAGTCTTTCCTGTTGCCTATGAGCCTTAGCCTAGATAGGAACCCTTTTCCCTGGGTGGAGTTCAGTCCCAACTTGGGGGTGACTCACTGTTGAGAGTGATGAACAGTGTAGTCCATGGTTGGGAGGTTTTTGGACGGTCTATACATAGTTGGTGACAATATTTCTAAGATAAGTACCAATTGTATGATAAAATGATATGAGTCTTTGTTATTTACATGCCTATGTTATGGTTTATCATATATGTGATTATAATTGCCTATATTTTTATGGGTAATTCCATGTACATGTTACATATATGTAGTTACTATTATTTCAGTATAAAATTCATATGTTACAGAAATTAATTGTTTTTTTATGTTTATATGTAAAGCTTCCGCAAGAGTGTTGTATGTATATGTTTTAGATGCATGCAGTTTAAAGAGTAAATTTATGTGGCATATCTCAGTTGACTACTGGGCATGCTATCGTATGTTCCGCAGTAAGGGAACGAAAAATTTCCCTAGAGTAGCACGGTTCAGCCTACAAAAGGATAGGAATGTTACCGACTGGTGTTGGAGCACTAGAGGTTTCTCTGGAGTGACGTACCACGGCCTGTCGATGGCCTGGAGGAACATTACAGATTGGTATTAGAGCTTCAGTTCAACACTAAGCTTGGATGGGCCAGAGGGGTTCAGTTGAAACAAAAATTCACAAAAGAGTAACTTCGAGGTGACCAAAAATTGGAGTCATGGAGTATCGATGAAAAAGGTTGGCGTGCTGGTGCACGCAGTAAATTTTGGCACTGCGCGGAAAAACGTTGGTGTGCCAGTGGGCGCGGTAAATTGTGGCACCGCGTGGAAGATCATTGTGTGGATGCACGTGCTGAATTTATCCTTGCACGGTGAGCATACACATAGTAATGTGCACATGGGGTGCACAAGTATTGCTTAACGTAGAGGAGTTTTGTTGGTACATGCATAAAGTATGAGTATAAGTTGTTTCGTAACGGTGTATTCAATAGTGTGCGCAGATAATTGGGTGTTATGGAATATGTTAAACTTGAAATGGTGCATGCATAGGATGAAATTCATGTGGAATATTAGTGTGTAGTACCAAAACTGTGCGCAGTGGATATTGACACACAACACAAGAGTAGTGCATGTAAGTTGTCGATGCAACGAAGAAGAAATGCACAGTAGATTTAGGTGCGCGAAAAAGCGTTTTACCTTGTGATATCGCTATGCACGATAAATATAAATGAACAGGTCAAAGTTTAGTGCTCGCGAAGTCGCTTGGAAGGCAATGAGTTTGAGTTTAAATTGCATAATAATAAAAGAAAAAGAAACACACAACTGCATCGAAGCATTAATTAAAAAGAATTCCGAGTTTTAATTTCCTCCAATTTAGACAGATGAAAATAAAATAAAAGATTACAAGAAAAACTTATTATAAAAGAAAACAAGATTCATAACATCACCAGATAGAAATTATAATAAGACAGTCTAAAATCTGTTTTTTTATTTATATAGTCGTATTAATCACAAAATTACAAAAGGGGGATGACAGCAGTTAGCCTATTGTGAAAAGGGTCGTTTATAGAACATGCCTATCATCTCTGGTACTCGTTACCTCCACTACCCGGTGTTCAAAATTCATTGAGACATGCGTATTTTAGTTGAAGACTTACTTCATCTTAGCGATCTTCTCCTTTAAGGAAGAATCTAACCGGGAGTGATAATTTTGATGTGTATATTGAATCAAAATGGTGCATATTCTCATGAATTGTTGAATTGTTATCCTGATAAGTTTCGATAGCTTCACTTTGAAAAATTAACAACAACTCGATCAGATCAAACCAGTGCATATTCCATAGGAATGGAAGAAGCACAGGGGAATTACAGTCAGCAATATGAGAGCAGAAGGGTGGATGTCCATTTGGGCATGGAAGGAAAGAACTCCAATGGACATGGAGAAGAAAGGAATAAAGATATGAATATGGTTGCGACCATTAAGAATTTGTAGAAGGATGTCCAAAGCCATCAAGCTGATAATGAAAGGCTTATGAAATCCAAAGAGCAACAGGATGACTTCAACATGAAGCTATTGGAGGGTTTGAACAGAATAGAAAAGAAATTGGTTAAGGAGAGTGGCTCAAGTGAATCTGGGAGTCACAAACCTTCAGACGAGAAAAGAAAAGAAAAAGGTGCTAGTAGACATCACCATCACTCCCAAAGGCATTCCAATAGGAGAGCAAGAAGCAACTTGAGACTATCCCCTGTGAGAAGGTATAAGAGATCTGGGGTGGATGAGATGTGAGGAGAAATGAACAAAATCAAACCTCCTACATTTGATGGTGAGCACAAGAAGGATGAATATGCAGAAACATGGTTACTAGGCATGAGGAAGTATTTTCAATTGCATAATTATTCTTCTCATGCAGAAGGTAGAATCATTATCTATCAACTCAAAGGAAAAGCCTCCATGTGGTGGGATCAACTTGTGCAGGTACAACACATTGTAGAGAAAAGTGTTACTTGGAGGGAATTCAAGAAGTATTTTGAGAAGAAGTACTTGACTAAGAGATACTATGACAAGAAAATGAAATATTTCTTTGAACTCAAGATTGGAAGTATGACCATAGATGAATATGAGAGAAGGTTTCTGGAACTGCTGAAGTATGTCTCTTTCATCAAGGATGAGACGGTCAAAATTCAAATGTATTTAAGTGGATTTCCATCATTCATCAATGATAAGATACAGTATGATGATCCCAAGACATTAGAAGAGACCATAAGGAGAGATAAATTCCTATATGATCAGTAGAAAGTAAGGCCAGCTTTCCAAAAGGCTTGGGAAGACAATAAGAAATTAAACATGGATCAGAGGAAGAAGGGAGCTAAGCCACCATTCTTTAGAAATAATCCACCAGGACAATAAATGCCTAAAGAACACAAAACGATTGACACAGGGAGTCAAGGGCCAAGACAACCACCTATGCAATGTTGGGGTTGTAAAGGGGACCATAGGTTTAGAGATTGTCCTCACAGAGGTGAAAAAGGTAGGGTTGTTCACAATGTACAGCGAGATGAAACAATGGAGGACATGGGCATATATGTGCCAAGGATTTATGCATCCCTGGATAACAAGCAAGCAGAGTATCAATCCCACATGATTGAAGTGGAAGGTATGATCAACAACCAAACCCTTGCTATTTTAATTGATTCAGAAGCTAGTCATAGTTATATAGACCCTAAGATGGTGGAAAGTTTGAAATTACCAAGAAGAAAGCATGGGAAATCCTAGTTGGTACAACTAGCTACAGGATCCAGAATAAAAGTTAATGAGATGGTTAAGTCATGCCTCATAGACATGAATGTACTGAACACCAAGGCATATTTAAACATCTTGCCTTTAGGTTCATATGATTGTCTAATTGGGATGGATCGGTTGGACCAACATAACACTCTCTTAGACTCTCACAACAAATCATTGCCTGGATGAGGAAGGGAAACTAAGGAACGTACAAGGAATTCCTAGGGCAGTAACCATTAGAGAAATTTCATCATTATAGCTGAAGAAATGTTACAGAAAAGGATGTCAAGTAATTGTAGCTCATTTGGTAGAGACACCTAGAGATAAGGTGCCAAATTTGGGAGATTATGCAGTCCTGGAAGATTTTGAAGATGTGTTCAAGGAGGTACCCAGACTACCCCCAGGAAGAGACATTGATTTCTCTATAAATTTGATGCCTAGAGTAGTGCCAGTATCAAAGACTCTTTATAGAATGAGTACACCAGAATTGAAGGAGTTGCAAATGCAGCTTGAAGAACTTCTGAAGAAGGGGTATATAAACCCAAGCATGTTGCCTTGGGGTGCCCCAGTCTTGTTTGTGGGAAAGAAATATGGAACACTAAGGTTGTGTATTGACTTCAGACAGTTGAATAAAGTGATTGTTAAGAACAAGTATCCTCTACCAAGGATTGATGACCTCTTTGATCAATTGAAGGATGCAAAAATATTTTCAAAGATAGATCTCATATCTAGATACCATCAGGTAAGAATTAAAGAATAATATATTAGCAAGACCGCCTTCAGGACAAGGTGTGGTCGTTATGAGTTCACAGTGGTACCATTTGGGTTGTCAAATGCACCAGCTATTTTCATGTGCTTAATCAATGGTATTTTCCGAGAGTATTTGGATAAGTTTGTCATTGTCTTTTTGGATGAAATTCTTATATATTCCAAGTCAGAGGAACAGCATGAACATCATTTGAGGATGGTGTTGCAAGTATTAAGGGAGCATCAGTTATATGCCAAATTGAGCAAGTGCTCATTCTTTCAGAAACAGATTCATTATTTGGGGCATATCATTTCAAAGGATGGGATAGTAGTGGATCCTGAGAATATAGAGGCCATTAGAGAATGGTCTGCACCGAATAATGTGGCAGAGGTGAGATCGTCCATGGGTATTGCAGGCTACTACAGAAGATTTATTGAAGGATTCTCAAAGATTGCACACCCAATCACTTCTTTGCAAAGAAAGGGAGTGAAGTTTCAGTGGACACTAGATTGCGAGAAAAGTTTTCAACACTTGAAACAATTATTGACAAGTGCTCCAATATTAAGGATTGCAGGCCTAGAAGAAGATTTCATCGTATGCATTGATGCTTGTAATGAAGGACTTGGTGGAGTCCTCAGTCAAAATAGGTTTGTCATATGTTACGAATCAAGGAAGTTAAAGGATCATGAAAGAAACTATGCCAGTCACGATTTGGAGTTGGAAGCCATAGTGCATGCCTTGAGGAAACGGAGACAGTACCTCATGGGAAATAGGTTTGAACTAAGAATAGACCACAATGGTCTGAAATATTTATTTGATCAGCCAAATCTAAATGCTAGACAAAGAAGATGGTTATAAATTCTAAGAGAATGTGACTTTGATATAAATCATATCAAGGGGAAAGAGAATAAAGTGGTTGATGCACTCAGCAGGAAGGTGCATGAATTACATGCTACATCCATCAGCATGTACCAAACTGATATTAAAAGAAAAATTTTGGAGGCTGCAAATGCAGATCTGCAATACAAAGAATTGGTAGCAATGATACAGTAGGGTAAGATGCTTCATAAGGTGGATAATTATAAGTTCTAAATAGATGGAATACGGTTGTGACAGAACAAGATTTTTGTTCCAAATGTCCAGGACTTGAAACGTATGATTTTGCATGAAATGCATAATGTTCCTCATGCAGGGCACCCTGGATATCAGGAAACTATGGCAGCGATCAAGAGCCATAACTTTTGGCCAAGTATGAAGAAATAGATCACCGAGTACATTGCTAGATGTATGGAATGCCAAAAAGTGAAAGCTGAGAATAGGCACCCAGCAGGATTACTACAACCTTTAACCATTCCTGAATGGAAGTGGGAAGTGGTGACAATGGATTTTATTACAATATTGCCTAGAATGGGCAAGATGCATGATTTGACCATGGTGGTGGTGGACAAGCTTACAAAAGCTGCCCATTTTATTCCACTAAAAACTACGCACAAGGCAGCAAAGGTGCTTGGTATTTTCATGAAAGAAGTGGCATGATTGCACAGGATTCCTAAGACAATTGTATCCAACAGAGACCCGAAATTCACCTCAAATTTCTGGAAAGGATTGTTCAAGGGATTCAGAACGAATCTGAACTTTAGTACTGCTTATCATCCTAAGTCTGATGAACAGACAGAAAGAGTGAATAGGGTGATAGAAGATATACTGAGAATGCATGTGATGGACAAACCATCGAAATGTGAAGACTACCTACACTTGGTAGAATTCGCATACAACAATGGGTATCAGGTATCATTGAAGATGAGCCCATTTGAAGCACTTTACGACAGAAAGTGCAATACTCCAGTGAGTTGGGATAACCCAGCTAATAGGAAAGTAGTTGGGCCAGAGTTACTGAGTGAAATGGAGGACTAGATGACAAAAATTCAGAAGAATTTAAAAGTTGCCCAAGACAAACAGAAAATTTATGCCGATAAGAACAGAACCCACAGAGAATTCAAAGTGGGTGATCATGTTTTCCTGAAAGTGAAAGCTAACAAGAGATCCTTGAATTTGGGAAGCTGCACCAAGTTGGCAGCTAGGTTTTGTGGGCCTTTTGAAGTCCTAGAGAGGATTGGTCAAGTTGCTTATATGATTGCATTGCCTGCATCTATGTCTGTTCATAATGTCTTCCATGTATCATTGCTAAAAATATATATACCTGATGTTAATCATGTTATTGATTGGAATGTGATTCAGGTGGAGCAAGAAGGCGCTTTTCAAGTTCATCTGGTGCGCATTTTGAACCGAAAAGTCAAATAGCTCTGGAATCGAGCCATAGGGCTTGTAAAGGTTCAATGGACCTGGTACGGTCCTGAGGATGCTACCTGGGAGCATGAAGATGCAATGCAGATAGAATACCCGCATCTTTTAGAAGATTTTTGAAAACTCTATTATATATGGGTGTATGATGCACTGAGGATAGTGCATAAATAAGGGGAGGGGATTGTAATATCCCTTAGTCGAACCCAATTGTAAATGTAATATAAATGTACTTAAGTTGGTGAGTTGTTTTGACCTCATTTGGTAATGCACGTCATGTGGCACAGTGTGCGCATGAACTGCACAGTAAAATGAAGTAATTTTCACATTCTAGGATACCACACACAGTAACTAAGGTGCGCGCAGTATGGAGGACAACGAGCCTTGTGTATATGATATGTGTTATAGGATGGTGATCCAGTTATTATAAGTTGGGATGCTTATGTTTTGGTATTAGGCCGAAACGCCTAGATGTCAAAGGGCAATGTGACTACTTTGTACATGACTCATGATTAATATAAAATACAGCGTTGTGCGTAGACCGACCACGATAAAAGAGATGGGGGATTGAACTTCACCAGTTATGGAAAGGGAGGGCCAAAAGTCAAGGGAATATTATATTAATATTTCCTAAAACATAACATATGGATAATTATTTTATCCTAAGTTCTAAAGTTGGGGACAAGTGGACCAAAGTAACTTCTGATATGACAAGTGTCAAGTTGGGGACATGCATTCATATCGTGGGGGAAATTATCTCATTTGGTGACTTTGGAGAGGATACTTTACCAGCAGCTCGACCATCATTCGCACAATGACTTCCACGAAGAGTTCATGGTGATTTTTCCACACTCAATTATCCAGTCAATGATTCCATGAGCATTTTCACTCATGCATTCCAGTATCCTTGAGACATCCATTTCATCATTCTGGATCATGTTCCCATAGTCCCTTTTGGTTGGTGTACCTGGTTATCTTGGAGCGGGATTGAAGAAATGGGTTGTCAGGCCCGTGAGCAATTCTCGAGTGAGAGAATTGTTGGGGATTGATTCCCAAAGGTGCTAAATTGCAGCTACAGCACTCTGAGACTTTCGATATGGCATGTTGCTAAAGCCCTGGAAGGGAAGTGGGGCAGTCGAGGGACTGTTGAGCAAAGAAGGGGAACACTTCCTTGGGTGGGAAGGGAATGTGGGGAATGAGAGGCTATAGGCTGTTAGTTGAGTGAGCACCTGAGATGGAGTCTTTCCTGTCGCCCATGAGCCTTAGCCTAGATAGGAACCCTTTTTCTTGGGTGGAGTTCAGTCCCAGCTCGGGGGTGACTCACTGTTGAGAGTGATGAACAGTGTATTCTATGGATGGGAGGTTTGTGGATGGTATGTACGCAGTTGGTGACAATATTTCTAAGATAAGTACCAATTGTATGATAAAATGATATGTTGCTTTGTTATTTACATGCCTATGTTACGGTTTATCATATATGTGATTATAATTGCCTATATGTTTATGGGTAATTCCCTGTAGATGTTACATATCTGTAGTTATTTTTATTTCAGTATAAAATTCGTATGTTGCAAAAAGTAATTGTTTGTTTATGTTTATGTGTAAAGCTTCCGCAAGAGTTTTGTATGTATATGTTTTAGATGCATGTAGTTTAAAGAGTAAAGTTATGTGGCATAGCTCAGTTGACTACTAGGTATGTTACCATATGTTTCGTGATAAGGGAACGGAAAATTTCCCTAGAGTAGCATGGTCTGGCCTACAAAAGGCTAGGAATGTTACCAACTGGTGTCAAAGCATGAGAGGTTGCTCTGGAGTGGCGTACCCCAACCTGCGGGTGGCCCAGGGGAATGTTACAACAACAAACTTAGGGGCAATGATCACTCATGGAAGGTTCATGACACCATTATATTGTGACTTGAAATATAGTTAGTGATCGTTGTCTAATCAATTTGTTTTTTTAATTTTTTTTGGTTTCAAGGATATCTTGAACATTCTTAATCAATATACAATACATTTAACATGCATGTTGGGCTCCAATTTGGACTTCCATGTGCATCAAAGGAGGGGTTCTCCCTCTTTTATGTCTTCTAAATTTCACTATATAGGAGATTTCATGCACTTTCCATATGTGTAGTTTAAGAGAAGGAACTAATCCGTGTCTAAAAAATAGCAAACGAACTAAGGAAAAGGAGGACAATGATGCAAACACAAATCTAAAGTTAAATGACACATGGCGACTGACTTTTTGAAAACAATGTTTGTTGTGGAGCCTGATTATCTTCCTGATTCATAGTTCTTGTTTCAGTTGTGCTTGAATCCCATCTCATGATAGGGGGTGTGGGGGTGATTTCCCCTCAACATCTGTCGTTGGGGGGGTCCAAGAGGGGGCAGTGCCCCTGAAGAGAATTTTTGGGGAAAATTGTCTTGTAAAATATTGTAATTTCGTAGCCAATATGAACCATTCATTATAAGGTCATAGATCTAACGGAAGAAGTTATGTTAGGATTTGTTTCCATAGAAGGAAACCCTCTTTTTGGTATGAGGGAATTGTATTGTGGCTAGCGTATGAGTGTGAATATTGTACTCTAGGAAAGGAGACTGTGAGAAAAAGAAGAGGAAGTTACAACGGGTGTGTTGTAGGTTGTATCCCTTCATTTGTTGGATAATAATAAAGAAAAGAATGACAATTTCTCTAGTGGACGTAGCCCATTTTGGGTGAACCACGTATATATGTGTATCTATTGTGTTTTGTATCTTCTGTGTTTTATTTATACATCTATTTATTTCTCTGTGATCCTCTTTTCTAATAATTGGTATCATAGCGAAAGGTAACACGCGGGAAAATAGGGTTCCCGGTTCGAGTGGGAGCAATGGCAAAAGATGGAAAGTATAGGATCAAAAATGTTATCGACCAAAACTACTAGTTATGGAAGATGAAAATGGAATATTATTTACATTAGAAGGATATTTTCCTATCATTGGAAGGAAAAGCAAAATAGCTGGAGAGTATGAAGGACAAAGAATGGGAGGTTCTTGACAAAAAGGCACTAGGAATGATATGTTTGTGCCTAGCAGTGTCAATGGATTTCAATATTTCAAAAGAAAATACAACGAAGGATCTGATGAAGGCATTGGCTAAACCATATGAAAAAACCTATGCCTCCAACAAGGTATTTCTAATGAAGTGATTATTTAATATGAA
>JZKD02S0115605.1:16937-28091 GCA_000966675.3 Picea glauca | reverse complement strand
TAGCTACCACTATCACCACAATGACACTTCCTCTCTTTTTAGGTTGGTTCCTCTCCAACAAAAAGGAGTTGTCACTATGAAAAATATAAGTCCAATTAGTTCAAGTATGACAATGCAGGGTATGTGGACCAATGAGTTTGATTAGGAATCTAATTAAGGTGTTTTTTATTAAGTTGTATGTGATGGTTCCAAACCATTCCAAACCAAGTTCCAAGTCTTGTTTAAGATAGTGTGCAATAGATTCTTAGACTTTATTTAGATCTGAAAGTTTAATGATATTACAATGAAGTTATATTTCATATTTTAAAATAAACTAAGGAATTGAGAAAGTAAAGTAAATGAAAGTACAATGCTCAAATGCAATTCTAGAAATAAATTTCTACATTCACATTTGGATACAAAATGCAAAATTTTCTCAATGAAACTTTCAAATGCAAATTCCAAGATACTATTATTATGAATTGAGGCTAAATTATGATTTAAGATGCAAATTTCAAACCGTGAACAATCCTAGAAATTAAATTTTTTGCAATAAATTAATTGTTGGAAATATAAGTTAGTTTACACAAAAAATAATATGTAATTTCTAGAATGTTGGAATTAAGATGTTGACTAACTATGATGCATGAAATACGTTTTATAGGAAAATGCAATGCTGAAAATAAATTTTTGAATTGGAAAAATTGATGAAACCTATGAAACAACAATCATAAATTTTAAATTTTAAATTTCCAACAAGGAAAAGAATGGTTTTAACTTAGTTTATAATCAAAATTCAAGGACCCTATGTCAATATGTTAACTAGAAAATTAATTTTTTGAAGTAAAAATCACAAAGAAACAAACCAATCACAACATCATATTCGGCCTAGTTGGTGGTGGTAGATCCAACACAAACACCACAAAAGTGGATGAGGGTATGGGCGGGGGTAAAAAGGTCCCAAGCTATCGAGGCTAGATTCATCAAATAACGACTCACACCATCGAAATAACCAATGTAGAAACAAGAAGAAGAGTCCATTTGAAAGTGAAATAAGACAACTAATGAGATGTAGGCTTTACAAAAGGGATGCAAAAATATTGCCTAATCTATGTAGAATATGCACAAACACTCTAGAAAAACAATCAAGGGTAGAATTTCTTGAGGTAGAGTGTATTACGAGGGTTAGGGATAAAATCCCATTCAAGACCCTCAAGAGGGTATGCCCCCTTACCCATACATTGTTTGACAATGTAAGAGCCCTTCCATAAAGGTTCAAATTTTCCCTAACCTAATATGTCATGGGATGAGTCATACACCAGGACTAGATCACCTTCATGAAAAACACGAGGGTGGACCTTTCAGTCATTCTAGGATTTGGTGCACTTTATAGCTACTTTGATGGTTTGTAATGCGACATGGTAGTATTCATTGGTGCACTCCAACATTACCAGTCTCTTCTCTAATGGAGTAGTGTCAGGGAGAAGTTCAATGGCCAAATTAAAGGAGCGGATTTGGCA
Source organism: Picea glauca (assembly GCA_000966675.3). Lineage (NCBI taxonomy): Eukaryota > Viridiplantae > Streptophyta > Pinopsida > Pinales > Pinaceae > Picea > Picea glauca. The sequence goes on along the minus strand of JZKD02S0115605.1, from coordinate 26,592 downwards.
CTTAATCGAAAGAATTGCTTCCATATTGTGGATGACATGAAAGGGTGTGAATCCCATGGAAGTTTTAGCAGAATTCCTATAGGTCCATAAGGTTGGGATGAGAATGTAGTGCCAATTGATTTTGTACTTATCAATTATCTGTTGGAGCATGGTTTTTAGGATTTTATTGACGACATCAATTTGTCCATTCCCCTATTGATAGTATGAGGAAGAGTTCTATTGCTTGAAACCCAACATGGATGCATGTTCATCCCATATTTGATATTCAAAGTGTTGGCCATGGTCAAATACCAATTTATTTAGGACACCAAATCAAGAAATCATGTGGTTAAAGAAAAGAAAGTTGTAGTAGCCAAGGTATTGTTGAATGTTGGCATGGATTCAACCCATTTAGTGAAATAATGGATAGCCACAATGATGTATTTATGAATCTCGAAAGAAGGTGGGTTAAAATCCATGAATTCAATGGCCCAATTACAAAATGGACCAGCTATGATAACATGGTGCAACGGGGCTGGTGGGGTTTGTTCCTTGGGGGAAAAAAGTTGACAGTTAGTACAATGTTTAACTTCATGTATACATTCAGTAAAAAGAGTAGGCCAAAAATAACTTGCGCACATGATTTTTTGGGCAGTGGCCATCCTTGAAAGGTGACCACCATAAGAGTTGTTATGGAAACCATTCAAGACCTGTTCTACTTCCTCATGGTTTAAACAATAATGAAACAAATTATCATCTCCCTAACAATAAATATAGTCCTCAATGAGGAGATAGAGAGGTGCTTGAAGGAAAATACCTCATTGATCATCTCAGGTCAAGTAGGGAACAAACTTATAGGATTTCAAGTAACTGATTATGTCACCATACCAAGGATAATCAATTAATATGGTGAACAAGTGTTCATCTAGAAGGTCATCCTTCAAGGGTGGGTCAGTCACACCAATTGGGAATTCAAAAATAAACTCAACGACGGCTAATACTTTCTTGTTCTTAGGGGTCACAAACACTAAGTCAAAATCCTGAAGGATGATCCAATGAGAATACATCCCATCGATGACCCTTTGAATCAATAGGAAGGACATAGGGTTAGTGTATGTAAATACCTTGGTTTTATGCATCAAGATGTAATGACATAACTTCTGGACAAAGAAGAAAATAGCCAAGGCCAAATCATCGTTATATGAATAGGAAAAATAGGGTTCATATAGGTTCTTACTCATGGAATAAATGACATTCTCACATCCATTGAGATGATCATGAACTAAGACTCCAGCGATAGCAAAGTGTAAAGCGGAAATGTAGAGGATGAAGTCATTTTAAAAGTCATGGGTACTACTAAAAAGTGTTGATGTGTGTGCCTTTTTTAGTGCATCAAAGGATTGTTGAGCTTGATCATTCCATACAAATGGGATATCAAAATGTAATAAATGAAAGAACCCATGGGCAGTGATGGGATAGTCTGGGATAAACCAACATACTAAATTGGATTTCCCCTATAGGCTTTGCAATTGGTGTAATTTGTGAGGAAGAGGAAGTTCAAAAAAGGCCTGAACCTTAAGAGGATTGATGGTGATGTTGGATTTGGAGAAAATGAATCCCAAAAGCCAACCCATGGGAACAAAGAAGACACACTTGAGGGGGTTCAATCGTATTCTATACTTACGAAATGTAAGGAAGATAGTTCAAAACTCTTCTTAGAGTTGCAACCTTTTCTTGGAATGAGCATTGAGGTCATCTAGATAGGCCAGAATGATAGGTAGATAATTTTCATTGAATTATCATCAATTTTCACTTCAAGGGGGGAAATCTCAATGATCGGTTGATGATTGGCTTGGAAAAATTTTCACACTTGAGAGAGGGGCCCTTTACTACTAGGGTTGGGGCTTCATCATGAGTGGAATCCAACTAATGAATGATGTCAAGGGCATCACGAAACTAGATTATTCTAGGAGAGTGATGAGAATAATGGCCATAGGTATCACAAAAACCACATGGGTGATTTGTTTGCAAGAATTTGGTTCTAAATTATCAACGTTATAAAGTAATTTTAGTTCAAGGAGCATAGGAAAATTGCCAGTAGCATGGCTAGATATATCACATAAGGTACATGGAGGTATGGCCCTAGATGCTATGTTCTGGGTGGCCATAGATTTTTTAGGATTCTTTGCGCCCCCCTTCTTTTTGGATTTTTCCTCTTCACCAATTCCTTTCCCAACCCATGTTGGTTGAATTGGGGCTTGCATAGGTTCCTTAGGGGCTACGGGGGTCATTGGTGTTGGTTGAACATGATTTTGAGCCAAATACAAAGTTGGCACATAGGGTGGAAGAGGAGTAGGAGGGGAATCCAAGTACCAAACCAAGATCCCTAATGTGAGGTTAGTAAAATTCAATGTGACCATGATAGGGATACTTATTATTCTGAGAGACAAAAATATGAAAGGGACCTAGCCAAAGGGGTAATGCAGATGAGAATTCCCTACAAGTGGTAGAATTGAAGATACCAGAATTGATGGTCCAATCAATGACTATAGAGGTGGTACTATTAGCCTATGAGATGATAACACCATATAGAAATTAGATGATCTGGGGTGGGTAACTATAGGGGGAGGCTCGTAATATGCACCAAGTAATGTTAAGTCTTTGTGTACTCCAACACTGATGTATGAAAGAGACGGAATTGTTTGGCTTCCATCGAAGGAAGACACCATGTGGTCAAGATGAAGTTGTGCTTGAGGATCATGGTAGGTCAATTGATCTATGGTGATGAATTTCTTGCTATGAGTGAATATCATCTTAGGAAATATTGAAGAGGAAAATACCTTCATGGCATATATTAAGATTCAACCTAGAAGAATGTTATAGTCCAAAGGGGCATATATAATCCAATGTCAATATAGTCTTCCTTTCCTCCCAATTGGATGGGACAATTCTGAAAAATCGATTTAGGATTAGAGGGTCATCCATCATATGCACAAAGGGAGATCATAGATGGGATGAGTTTTGGAGAGCTAACTTATTTCATACTTGGGCTTACATGATGCATGTGAATGCACCTTCATCAACAATGCAGTGATTAATGATGGAATTTTTTATGGACATTAGAATTTGAAAGGCCATTGAAGGTGGTAATAAAAATGTTTCAATCTTGTTAGTATCAAAGGTAATCATCCCATCATCTGATAGATCAACTATACCTAAAGAAAATAGTAAATCCTTTCGTTGTGAAGGAAATGTCTAGAGAACTTCAAAGGATGACATTGCTACAAGGGATTGAGCTAAGTCATATACTATGTTATAGTTGTGGGTTGTCCATGCATGGGATTTGGGGGCATTTTTCCTTAATGGAACCTTGGGTACCTTAGGAGATAAGTCTATATTCTTCACTTAGGAGAGGAATTTGTAAAGGTCCATTATTGGATAGAGGGGGATTAGAAGACTCAGTAGGTTGTCCTTCGAGAGGCCTACCATACTGGTGAGATTGAGTGGTGAGGTTGACATTAGTTGAATCTAATTAAAGTATCTAGTAATTCCCATTCCAAGGAGTGGTGAAAGTGAGGGGTGGTCCAGAAGGAGTGTCTTCTACGGTGGACACAAATCCTTGTGTTGGAAAAGGATTTCTCAACACAACTAGTTGTGACAAGGATGGTGGGGTAGGTTGACTATTATCATGCTTGTCATCCTCGGATACATCCCACATATAATGCATTTCAGGTAACAAGGGACATTCATGGGTATAGTGTTTGTAGACACCACAACTAGCACAAGGTTTTAGTATGAAGGTTTTGATTCTTCCCATACTTGGGTTGGGGATTTTTACCTTGACATTGGGTTGTGGTAGGTTTATTACCCCTAGAATTAGTATTAGGTTTTGGATTTTGGTTCCCCTAATTTTGGTTATTCTACTTACCCTTCCCTTTGTTCTTCTTATTCTAATTAGGGGGATTGGGAGTAGTTTGTTATGCATACTCTTTCCCTTGTGGAAAGGGTGTACGTTGATCAAAAAGGGTTTGGGGTACCATTGTTGGAGGGACCAAAGTAGCTAGCAGTGAGTTGAGAAAGGGGTAATAGGGGTTCACAGTAGCCCCGCCATAAGAAGAGTTGTTACAAGAAGGTACATGTATATGTGGATGTGCATGGGGTGTGGAGTATGAGGTACTAGTGCCCATATAAGATGAAGAGCATGGAGAATCATGAAGGGATTAGGATACCCATAAGGTGTTGAAGGATATCCCACATAAGGTTTAGGGTATGAATTTCTAACCCCACCATAAGTGTGACCATATCCACTAGGTTTGAGAGGAGTAGGATGTGAATAGGTATGAAACATAGATACGATAAGTCTATCGGCCACATGGGATTCCCTTGGTGCAAAAAATTCATATAAATGAGAGTGAGGGGAATCGGGAAGGATGATATAGATATACCTTGATTTTGCATAGATCATATCATACTACTGGGCTTTTGTATAGTTTCTTCCTCATTCCTAGGTATATTCATGGCTACATCCTTGGAAATGGGAGGATGACGGGACTTCAAGAACCATTCCATGAGGAAATAATCATGGATATAAACTTTGCATAAGCCTTGTTTTATATGCCACTCGTGGATGTGAACTAAGATGTGAGTGGAAGTGGTTTGACATAGATTAGTCAATATTTTTATCCCCATGTCATGGCAACTTAGGAATTGGAATAAGGTGAGGAAAACATTATCTATGGGCTCAAAGTTTCCATGGGTTTTACCAATTTGGTCTATGTATCATTTGGTGGTAGCACCCATCAAAGTGCATTGAAACGGTCGCAACCTAATCAAATCCTTCGTTATATAATTGGAGGAACACCACTAGTGATAGGACACGATATGGTTGGAAGAATCCTCTCAAGGCTTACCCTCAAAATTTTGGATGTCAAAGGGAAGTTTATTTGGCATATTGGGCCAATTGAATTCATGTTGGATATGATCATTGATCAACTTGATCAAATTAGGGAGATTCAAATTTTCCATGAAGGGCATAGAAGGTTGGTTAGCATTAACTCCAAGATTGTCTCTAGCCATGGTAGAAATTGGGTTGGATGAATATTAAGGACCTGAGGAGGTGGAAGTGGGACCATAATTTGATTTACCAACACCCCACAATGGGAAGGGGGGTTCTGAATCATAAAATGTAGAAACCAAGGGTGGGGAACCTTGTTTCATCGAGAAAGGAAGATAGTGTGTCTAATGGGGAACTCTGGTCGAAGGAATTGCAATGGAAGAAACTATCTCCTATGGGAAGCTATGATATCTTGAGGTAATTATCACCCTAAAGATTAAACAAGCTAATCAAAAGGATAAATAGAATGAAGTGATTAGATAAGCCAATAATGATCAAACAACACACATTACATGCTCAGGTGGTGCATCAAGTGGTTTTAAGTGTGTCTAAAAAATAAATATAGCCTAACTAAAGAATTTGTTTTCTATAAAGAGAAAAGACTCTAGCCTATAATATAAAGTAGATGCGCTCAATCAAAACCTAGTCTATGGATATGGGCCTTCCAAACAACTAACAAAAAGGGGATATGAGGTCCCCTGCGTAGTTGAGTGAAGGTATGAAAGAGATTGTTATAACTATGGGGAAGTGGGTAGTGAGAGGTCCCAAAGGCCATATAAATCTGTCTCAAGTGACCTCCCTCCTACAAGAGCCACCTAGGCAAAGATACCTAAAAATGGCCACTAAGCTACGTCTTCACGAGTGTGTGTAACAAGTTACCTTACCTTCAAGTTGAAATCAAGTGGTCTAGGGATATTCAATAGTGAAAGGGAAAGGAGTCTCAATCAAACCTCTAGTATAGACCTTGGCATTATCCACTCTAAAATAGCATGCATGTTGCCAAGTGGGATGGGACCATGTCCAATAGAAAAGATTTTTTCTCCCTAATAGTCAACCTCTATGTTTCGATGTGAAAGGGGAATTATTTGGATTCATAACCCCAAAGTTCTAACCTAACTAGAATATTATTTTTGGTGCCCAAGTGGACCTAAGTGTGTGTTAAATTAGAGGGCTAATTACTAAGTTAAGCTTGGTGTCATGAACCAAGCATAAATTTTAAGGTGTGGTATGGTGTGACTAACTAAAAATGTAATCTTTTGTAAATAAAAATTAAATTGAAATCTAAATAATCATGCAAACAAATAACCAACGAAAAGTACTCAAATGAAATGACTTTTTTCCTCTATCTAAATTACTTTTAAAACTGAAATAAACTTGCAAATATTCAAATTTTAAAATAAAAACTATCCATTTCATTTTTTGGCTCACAAGCAATCAGTTTCACAACAAAAAAAACCTTTATTGGCAAGCAAATTGTTGGGGGTCTTGTTGAGTCATAGAATTGACATCTTTTGGCACCCTTTTTCCATTATTTTTAATCCCTTTTTCCACCCTTTTGGCACTCGTAACCCTATATTAGTCCATTTTAATACTTATATGTGGGATTAGGCTTAAGGTGTTTTCTAACTCCTTTATTTTAGTATTTTATGTGAATTTATGATTAAATATTAGAAAAAGAACATATTTTCATTTATCTTTCAAAGCTAAGCTAGTTTGTTGGTTGTGACAGGAACATGAAAATATTGTAATTAGATCCATATCAGAAGATATATGAAATGGGTTTTCGTGATTTTTGGTGTGAAGCATCATCAGGTCGAAGTGAACAACCCAAGAAAAATATCCACAACCATATCGTAGTTTCAGAGAAATGAGTTGTTTATCAGTGATTACAGAACAAACAATTCTTGTAACTGCATGGATTTTTCTCTTGCTCCAAATCCATATGGTCAAATTCAAATTTCCTCTTGAATAATTAAAGATATTCCATGGATTTGGGATCATTAATCAATGGTCGTGGATAAAGGAAGAATATCGGAACCCTTGATGGAGGAATAATTTTTAGCAAATGGTTGTAACCACATGAGAAACTTGTGGATCTGAATTTAATATTTGTTATTTCAATTTCAAAGAAAGTTTATGCATAAATAAGAGTGCCTTCTTCATTCTAAGGGTGGATTCTTGGAACAATGTCCAAGTTATGATGGAGCAAAATCATAGTTTCATGAAATATTGTTTTAATATAGATTCTAGTTTTAGTTTATGTAGTTTAGTTTAGTTTACAACAATTAGATTAATTTAGTTATGTTGCAGATTAGTGTTCGTACTCTATTCTATAGAGTATGGGCCTACTCCAAAAGGATAGAGAATTGATTAGTGTAGATTTCCTTTTTTTATTTTTTTTTATTTTCCACAAATACGTTTTCTCTTTACAAATTCATTTCAGCTTGTGTTTAAATTCTTGAATTATATATTGAAAACGAGCTTATTGGAGTTTTGCTATAGGATATTCTAAGCCATATTGTTTAGCACTTAACTATGACTTGAGGATCTATGTTTATGGTTTTAGTCATTTATAATTCAAAAAAAATGAAATTAGATTAACTTACATGCAATTAAATTCATTTATATTTTTTAAGTTGTATCCCAAATACACCAAACAGAGCATTGTTGCAAGAAGGTTCAAATTCCGAGGATTGAATAACTTAATGCAACATGATATTTCTACATTTGTGGATAAAGTAGGATATAACTTAGTGGTGTGTTTTATTTTCGTATTATGTCATTTCATTTTGTAGGTTAATGATGCGATTTCTATTTCTTAGAAGCATATTAAATAAACTAGTGCAAGCTAGGAAATTGTAAGACTACACATACATTGCATGACATCTCACAAGTTCACAAACTCTAGATAGATAATTTGATAGTTAAACCAAACAGGATTTAGGCTTGCAAAGGTGGTATATAAACTGACTATTATGTTGGCACCATTGTTGAGGATATTTCAAGGGCACAATAGTACTTCTTTTATTAGTTTTAGATGACATGGGTATCAATATGTATGGATATGACTATCAACTACATTCTCTAGGATATTTCATACTTAGTGGTTTGCATTTAACTTAGTTCATATAAAGAGCACTTTGAAAACATAGGAATGGAGACAGTAAGATGAGAGGTAAGATTAAATGAAATTATGTAGTGAATATCTATTTCACTAAATTCAAATTATGATATTTTAGGCATGCATGAGTAAATTTAGGTGAACTACTCAAATTATTCCCACTTGTGGTGCAATAAGAACCACCCCATCCACTAACCAATTGGCAGGTAAATCTACAGGAGAAGGAAAACAAACAAAATTTTGGGAGCTAAAAGGGGATGCAGAATATTTCTCAAAGGATAGTCAAATAGCTCAAGGTAAGCTACATAAATCATGAGTTTAAATTTCAATTTATTTTCTTACAACTCATGCTTTAATAAGGTATTTGATTAACTATATTTGCATGAGAGATTTTCTCACTTGGTAACATGGGTTTAAAAAAATAATCGATTGGAATAAAAATATTATTTGCTTATGAATTGGAATTTCCATCAAAACTTTGTTGAATTTCTTCTCTTCCAAATTTTCATATTAATGAAATTAAGCATAATAAAGTGATAGTAAAAAAAAAATCTACAAATTCATCAAACTGCTAAAATTTTTATGAAGACCTATTACAAGATCTAAAAAATGGTTTTGAATAATTTTGGTAGAGGAACTCATTACATCATTATTAACACTGCAACCAAAAATTTCATATACCTATAATCACACTTTTGAGAAAATGATTGCTTTTCATATTCTTGTAGCAAGTCAATTGATAAATCGCCTAAAAACAAATTTGGGACCGTCATGATTTGGGGGGTCAAATGAAGTCATTTTAAAACCCCATTTCTAAGGAGATAGACCTTTGAATATAGTTTACATGTCAACTTGAATCACCTGATTTTGATGTCGGACAAAAAAGGTGTGCCCAATTTAGTGACTACCTATCAAAAAAAATCACTATTAAACTTTGCCTCCTATATTGTTCATCAGTAGTTTTGAGATATCAAATAAAAGTGTTTGTAAAACATATTTCTAGGGGGAATATATACATGATTCTACTTAAATATACGACTGGAATCATGTTAATCAGACCTCATATGAAAAAATTATGCTAAAAAGAGTCATTGTTGGTATAAATTAGAAATCAAAAACAACTCTGCCCTACAAATTGTTCCTCATCAGATTTGACATATTAAGTCTTTATGTTTTTAAACATGTTTCTACTAGAGATACCTACATGAACATACTTTAATTTACAATTAGAATTTGGTCAATCCGTCATCTAAAGAAAAAATGTGGGCTAGAAATAGTAATTGTTGGTCTAGGTTGAAATTCACAAACAACTTTGTCAAGCATGATGTTCCTCAATATGTTTGACACATGATTTCAAAATCACTTTTAAAATCAGTTTCTACTAGAAATATCCTTATGAGTCCAATTGAATGTGTCTTTGGAATCACTCCAATTGGACATCAAATGAATATTTTATCTACAAAATACTAGCGGGTAGTCGAGGCTAACCACCAATCCTCTGCAGATAAAAAAAACACATTTTTCCTTGTTTATCTTTCTTTGGATTTGTTTTATATGCATTGTTTGTAATTTTTTAACATATTTCCTGGAAGAAGAAAGACAAAACACCTTTCTTCTTCCATCATCTCATGTTTTATTACAAGCAAGTATTAAGTTTTTGA
>JZKD02S0115605.1:0-16927 GCA_000966675.3 Picea glauca | reverse complement strand
GTAAAACATAAGTTAAAAAAAACACACTCACAACAAAATCTGAAAAAATACTTTAAAAACAAAATTTTAAAATAAAAATTAAAAATATTAAAGTTAAAAATAAATAAATTTAAAGGTTAAAAATTAAAAAATGAAAAAGAAAAAATGAAACTAAAATGAAAGAAATTAAAAAACCAAACTTACAGGGGGGTGATTCCTCGAATTACCCATCTCCCACCTTCAACACATTCTAATTAAGTCATAATTTTAATTCAAAAAGTAAAATTGGTGCTACCAATAGCATAACTTTTCGATTCGAGAGTTTATTTAAAGGTTTTTTTTGTAATAGTCTAAGTTGTGAAAGCTACGTTTTCAAGCAAGTTGCAATTTTAACTTGTAAGGTGCCATATCTAATATATCAAACTAAAAACAAAAATACTGTAGGAAAATACCATGGAACAACAAAAATATAGAGAACCACAACTAGATAATGATACCTTTATTAATAGGAAGTTGAGTTCACTTGCCTTTTCGAGGGGGAAACCTCCAACAAAGCAATTCTCTTTTACAATAATTCTCCAGAAACCTTTATCATACCTCATGCTCGTATTTATACTAGTTCTATCTTCTAAAGAACATTCTAGAGGAAGGTCCTTCTAGAAGCGAAAGTTTCTATTAGGTATTCTTACATTGACTTGTTCACATTCATTTAATAGACCTTATTAACTAACTTCATCCTTTATTACATGGTAAATGTATATTACTCTAACTAATAACTAACTAAGGGGGGTTAGGATCGGATCCTAACATGCCCTCCTCCTTCAAAAGTAACTTTGTCCTCAAGGCTGAAGATGTGGAAACTTCCATAGTATGGTCGCGGTTTCCCAAGTTGCATCATCTGGAGATGTGTTCTTCCACTTGATTAGTACTACTTTGATAGTGCAACCATGCAAGTGACGTTCATGTATGCTGAGGGCAGCTTCTGGTTGCAACCAAATGGAGCCTTCTTCATCTAATTCCAACAAGATGGTTTGAACCTTGCAATTATGACCCACCACTTTCTTCAAACACAAAGCATGGGATACTGGATGTATTTTGGAGCCAAATGGAAGGAACAATTTGTAGGAAACTTGACCAATACGTTTGATAATCTAATAAGGGCCATAAAATTTGGATGCCAACTTGTGATGGCCCTGGGTTTTGAGGGAGGTTTGCTTGTAAGGTTGGAGTTTGAGAAACACATGATCACCTTCTTGGAAGACTCATTCAGAATGTTGTTGGTCAACTTGTTTCTTCATACGATTTTGGGCCATGTGGAGGTTGTCTTTCAAAGCATGTAGGGTAGCTTCTCTACCTTGCAACAACTTATCAAGATCCTGTACCTTGGATGTGCCTGGAAGATACGAAGTTACAAAAGGTGGTTGTTGGCCATACACTATTTCATATGGTGTCATTTTGGTTGTTGTATGATAGGAAGTGTTGTACCACCATTCTGCCAAGGGTAACCATTGCACCCACTGATGTTGTTTTTCCGAGGTAAAGCAACACATGTAGGTTTCCAAATATTTGTTGACCACTTGTGTTTGGCCATCCGTCTATGGGTGGTATGCTATGCTCATTTTCAATTGTGTGCCCTGTAATTTAAACAATTCTTTCCAAAATGTGCTAGTGAAGGTCGGGTCACAATCAGACATAATGGATGTGGGAATGCCATGCAGTTTGAAAATATGATCAATGAAAACTTGTGCTACCATATCAAGCGTAAAAGGGTGTGGTAAGGCATAAAAATGTGCATATTTTGAAAGGTGGTCGACCACTACTATGATGAAAGACTTGTTTCTCTCTTTGGGAATGCCCACTATAAAGTCCATGGATATTTTAGTCCAAATTGAAGCTTGAATGGGTAATGGATGGAGAGCTCCCGGGGTCTTGACATTTTCACCTTTATTGCATTGGAAAACATCACATTCTATGACAAAAGTAAGGATGTCCTTCTTCATGCCTTCCCAGGAAAAAGAATGACGAGCACAAGAATATGTCTTTTGGAATCCCGATCGACCTGTAAGAGGAGAGGATTGTAATTCATTTAAGATGCAAGGCTTAAGTGTAGACGTTGGAGACACAATCAAGAACTCCTTGTATACAAGGATATTGTCTTGCCATATGTAGCCAGCAGGCGGGTTCAGATCCTCCTGAAGGCATTGAATTACCTGTGATATAGTTGGGTGGGTGAGGCACTTCTGTCGAACTTCCTCAATCCGATTAGGAACTGGTAAGGATAAGGAAAAGAGGGAAATTTCATCCTCATATTGGTGTGACAAGGCATCAACCACTACATTGTATTTTCCTTTTTTATATATGATCTCATAATCATAGCCCAACATTTTAGTCAACCACTTGTTTTGTTGTGGGAGGATAACCTCTGTTCTAGAAAATACTGCTATAGCGGGAAAACCCCCTATGGACTACACTAGGGTTCAACATGTAGGCATATCTAACAGTCTAAAAGTCTCCTACTTTTCTAACTACCCTGAACATACCCCAAATTCATATATGAAAGACAAAGTGAAAAGATCAGGTAACTTTACCTTTTACTCCGCGTCTCGTGACGATCCTCTCGTGTTCGATAGCCCCACTAACTGCAAGCCTCCTCCTAAGGATGACCTGCATTCACAAACAGATAAGCAGGAAACTACAAACATGAATCTCGTATATAAATCATGTTTAGATGTTAGAATAAAGCATAAATCAAACACAAAGATTTGAGATATCATATTTCGAGACAAAAAAAGTTTTCATTTTATTGATATCACAATGTTTACTTACAATGAGATCCCAACGCATCCTTTTATATGACAAAATGATGGTTATTTTGTTGGGTGACGGGCTATAGGCAGTGGATTAGTTGGGAAACTACCCAATAGCCCGTAATCTCAATGAATTTCTTGCAACTTTTTGGAGGTATATGCGGGTTGTAGTGGAGTAGCCTGAGTATGTACGCGGGATGTAGTGGAGAAGCCTGAGTACGTACTCGGGCTGTAGTGAAGCAGTATTAGTATGTACATGGGTTGTAGTGAAGCAACCTGAGTATGTATGCGGGCTGTAGTGCATCAACCTGAGTATGTACATGGGTTGTAGTGCAGCAGCCTGAGTATGTACGCGGGTTGTAGTGGAGCAGGGTGTGTACATCTTCAAAAAATTGGTTTTTAAGAAGAGCTACTCAGTGATGGCTTGGAAAAAATAGCAAGCAAGAGTGCCTGATGCCAGGTGTGCATGTATGGAGAAATTTAGGGTTATAACAGATGCCTCCTAATGTGTGAGGTCATAAGAGAATCTGATGGCCGAACTACATTACAAATATTCACCAATGTACGAAGCAAGTGAGCCCGGGACTAGAGTTCGGGAGGTGCCATTTGCAAAAATTATAATTGTCTCTCCGAGGTGGGCATACCCATGCTTGGGATGAAATAAATCATGGCTGCCAATCAAATACACTACAGATCCATGTCATATAACTATATAAAGTGTAGCCGTGAGCAATACACAACAAATCTACATCTCAAAATCAAAGATATACATGTATAGTATCCATCTTCAAGAATCAAATGACGCCTGATGGCTGGAGATGAGGCCTTTAGAGCTAGAGAAACAAATTCAAGATCTTCAAACTCGGGTAAGAGTGTAATGTGAGTGTACGACTTCACTACCCAGAGGTCTTCAACGACTCGTTAGGAACAAAGAAGAGGATCTCGGTGATCAGGCAGAGAAATTCATTGATTTCGAACAAGGACTTGATTGGACTTTCCGGATGGAAAGGCATGAGGTCAAGAGACAAACTATAGAAAGGCCGACTCAGGTTGGGTAAAAATTCCCTTGGACAATAGCACGACAGACGATGAAACTCAGGCAGCATGACATTGACATAATTTCACAATGCAGGAGGCAACACAAACTCTCCATGTGTTTGGAAGAACAACCAAACGGAGGAGGAAACAACTCTATGTAGTGAGAACAACTTCCTAAGGTCATATTAAATCCCAAATCTTGATGAACAAATGGAAGGATGTGCTTTGTCCAAGGGAGACTCATTGTGCTTCCATAAAAATAAAATACTTTTCCCGTCCTATTTTTGGGGTATATTTGATTTTTTTTTGTCTTTTTAAATATTTTTAAAGAGCTTGAAAAAGAATAAAAGAATGTTACATTAAAAAGGAGGAATGGGTGTCGCAAGCATACTAGTTCCAAGCGCAAGGAACACACTAATGCTCATAGCAAGGAAACATGTGTAGGAAAAGGACACTCAGGGAAAATTCCTCCATGGGTCAAGGTGTCAAGTCGCAGAGGCAAAGTGCTACAAGGCTTGTGTATAAGGCATGCTTCAAAGGTTCAGTTGAGAGCAAGATGGAGCCGACATTAGGCCAAAGACGCATAGATGAAAATACGATTAGAAAGACACAATGAAACCCTCTTCAATGTATTTTTCACGAGCCCAGAGAAGGTAAGCTCGATATTTTTTTCATGTTTAGAGAGTCTGAAAAAACACGAAAGAAGACTCCAATGAGGTACCTTTTTCGAAAGTAGTCTAGTCGGTTTGAAAAAGGGGTAAACTTGCACCGAAAAGACATCTATTCAGAACCATTTTAACGAGTGTGACACAGACAAGATCACTCGACAATCTTTTCAATTTTAAGGAGTCTGAAAAGAGCTTAACTATGGACTCACAACCTTTTTCTAATTTTAGTCTCCTTAGCCCGAAAAAGTAAAAAATTTATTGAGGAGAACTCTCCCGCCTAGACGAATCTCCATAGGTGTACCTTTTTCCTCCTTAATCTACAGGCCAAAAAAAGGGGTAAATGCATGCCAGTAGATGTTCTTTTGGACCCATTTAATGAGTGTGAAGGAACAAGGTCACTCGGAAATCTTTTCAATTTTAAGGATTCTGAAAAGCTCTTAACTATGGACTCCATAGGGTAAGTTCTTCTGGACCAATTTAATGAGTGTGAAGGAACAAGGTCACTTGACGATCTTTTCAATTTTAGGGAGTCTGAAAAGAGATTAACTATGGACTCAGTGGGGGTTCCTTTTTCATAAATTTAGTCCCTCAGGCCCGAAAAAGGGTTAAACTTATACTTGAGAATACTCTTCTAGCGAACCGAAGCTCCTAGAGTATACCTTTGTTCATAAATTTGACCATCCAGACCAAAAAATGGGTAAACTACCGCTGGACAGACGTGCCTTCAAGTTTTAGTTTGGCGAGTGTGAATGAAAACAAGATCGCTCGTCAATCTTTTCATGTTTAGAGAGTCTGAAAAGGGCTTAATGAAGACTCCAGGGGGCTACAACTTGCATATGAAATTGGTTCAGGTAGAGCCCACTGCTAGGCTCAGACCAAGAGTCTCTTTGATAGTCAACTTGGAAAGTCTCCCAAAAGGGAAGAAAACACAAACCACAATGTAATTCCTTCCATGGTATAGAAACCGTAGTCATGGCTTCAAGGATAGCCTCATCTGAAGGCAATTCAAAATATGAGAAATCATACAAAAAAGGGTTGACAGTCCCAAAGGGTGAAGTAAATTGACCATATTTGATATGATGATGGAGGATCTGGCTAGTTCTGGAAGATTCTATCAGTGAAGAATCACAAGCACGAGGGATTGAGGATCTACAAACAATAAGATCAGACTCATAAGGAGACTCAAGATCACTTGGAACAAGAGGGGGAAACAAGGGCTCCCATGCCCCCATTGGATAAACCTATGGATCAATTGACGAGACCAAGTCCCGAGAAGGCAAAAACGATTGCACAGGTTCTTACTCAGAAGAAATTGAACACCGAGGATAAGACACGACATAATTAACCCGTGGCGGGGTAGAGTCTACATGAACACTAGGAACATGTAAAGGGGCAGTCTGAAATAACGCTGAATTTGGATGGTGATTATCAGATGTCAGCTGGTCAATAGTGACAATGCTTCCATTGTGAGGGAAATGCATCACCAAAAAGAGTGTAGATAGCACAACATTGATAGCATATACATAATCACGCTCGAGAAGCATATTAAAATCTAACGAGCCTTGTAGCACTATAACATCGACAAGGACAATCTTCCTACCTAATGAGATAGGAAACTGAGGAAGAACCCCCAAATATTCACTAGGACGTCTGTCAAAAGCCAACAGCTCATGCGAAGCAAACACAAGCTTGGGAGATCCCAAGAATTTCCAAACCGAGGAGGATAAAATACTTGCAGAGGCTCCTTCATCCACAATGCATCGATAAATGTTTGTTGAATTAAATTCAACCCTTATTTGAAAGGGTGTGGAAGAAGGAAGACGAGGCTCAACAAGGTCATTCCAATCAAAGGAAACCATCCTAGGGCTTGGAGGGGGTGTGCTAGAAGTGAGCGAAATGCTCCCTTGTTTTGAAAGTACTGAACTGGAAATGCTAAAAAAATAGTCGGTAGACACTTCACTCCCCAAAAGAGGAGTGGGATCAACCGAAGATTTCATCGACATGACCAATTTGGTAGACTTGACACTCTCCAAGAGAAGAGTGGGATCAACTGAAGACTGCATCGGCATGACCACTTTTTCAAACACTGGCTGAATAGGTTGTGAGACAACATGGTCTATAGGCACATCACCCCCCAAAAGAGGAGCGGGATCAACCGAATACTACATCGACATGACCACGTTGGTAGACTCGACACTCTTCAAGAGAAGAGTGGGATCAATTGAGGACTACATCGACGTGACCAATTTCTCAACCACTGGAAAAATAGGTTGCGAGGAAACCTCATAAGACTCAGAATCAGAAGAGCTTGTAGATAGGGACCACAATCTTTGTACCTCTGGAAGGCCAGGGCACAAATGAGTAAGGTGATCTCCCTTGCAAAGCTTACAAGGGAACTTAGGATTATGTCCTATCCGTCTAGGTTTCTCAATAGAATCAATGCCCCTAGCATGACTAGCAGTGGATGGTTCCACATTTCCAACATGACTTGCAGAGGTTGGTGATGGGTTGATAACATGACTCACAAAGGTTACATACCTATTGCCAGTATGACTAGCATCGACTGGACGTTTTCTCCCAGCATGACTTGCAAAGGCTGGGTGCTTGCCCCCAGCATGACTTGCAGAGGCTGGGGAACTATCTCCAGCATGACTTGTAGAGGCTGGGAAACTATCTCCAACATGACTTGCAGAGGTTGGTGATTTCTTCTTCCTATTCTTCCTCTTTCTATTTCGTTTAGATTTCTGGTTACTAGTAACTGTACTTTCACCAAAGGTGGGAGAAGGAGGAGGAGAAGACATTGCCAACGAAGGAACATCAACATGGTTCCCATGACATAAAGTTCTTAACTGAGAATCATCAAGAGCATTCGAGACATTTGGAATGGTACCCAACCAAACCGATAGTCCCACATTCAAACTAGGAATGTACAAAGTGGCCATCAAAGGGACACCAAATTTTTCGAAGAAAGGAAAAGCACAAGAATCCCCTTGTGAAGGGGTTCCTTGGTTGGTATTATCAGTAACTTTAGCCATGAAGACCTTATGCACAGGTTATCCCCTTGCGATATCATTCAAGTCCATAAAAGTCTCACACACTGGCTCTGGCAAACCAGTGGTATAAAAACAACACCTATAAAGAGGTGGCTCCACGTTTCTAAGCGGAAGATTGAAAATTCCTCACGACCAATGGAGTGAGCGGTATACCACCTTAGGTCATAGACCCAAATAAAATACTGACTAACCCACTATGGAAAACTAGGGATCACAGAGCACACACTAAAAGTTCCTAAAGGAAAATCAAGCAGACCACTATCTAGTAGGAAGAACAGTTACTCCAACCAACACTAGAGCAACTTACTGGTGCAAGTGCAACTCAAAAACAGAATCACCCACTGGGTATACTCTGTAAAGAGTGGCCTGACATATGTCCTAGGTACTGTGGTATACCCCCGCAGTCACCTGTGTAAGTCTCTAGAAAAAAGGCAACTAAATTTCCATCTCGCGAACAGTCACCAGGCGGGTACAGTCGACAGTTGGGTGGACTGCAATGAGAAGGGTATCAAGCCTGAAACCTATCGAGGGTATTGAAAGAAAGTGGTCCAGAATACAACTGAGGAACTTGAACGAATTCAAGATCCACGAAGCTCTGTAGGAAAATGCAACCGATAATATCCCACGAGAAGTTCTCTATATGCGTTCCCCACTACGCTTGGTCCGATTTTGGAGGGGTTATCTCCGTTGCCTTTCCGCACACGACCTCGTGTTTATCCCTGTGTTAGAGGGGGGTCCCAAATAAATTTCACGTTTACTGGAATTTTTACACTCCCTAGCTCTAACTCCAATGTTTATTTATAAGCCTTGAAGAGTTTCATCTCCAACCTAATTTAAGGCTCTAGCCTAAACTAGTTAATTGACCCTACAAACATAAAGTCTAATTAATTTTAATTAGAGTTATTTTTAAGGCTTGATTTACTCAAAAGGGGTGCGGTAGTGCAACTGATGTTGTTAAGACTCTTGCAAAAAATGAAACTTATAAGAACACTAGCAAAGAAGGATTATATTTCTTATTTTCTTTTGAAATGCTTTCAAGATGCGAAGAAAACACAACACTATGCTAATTTATTTTTCTTTTTTTTTATGCTTCAAATAAGAAACTTGAAATAAATTCTTTTTCTTTTCTTTAAAGCAAGCGAAAGGGGAAAAAGTTAAAAATCAAGACATGACCAAAAACTGATTTCTAGCCCATTGCGGATCATAGGGAGTCATTGATGACACCAAACAGGCTGATCGAAGACTCACAGACTCGTCTAAAACCCTTTCAAAGAAAACACAAGAAATCTTTAAAAAGATAAGAAAACTGATGTCAAACTCGGGCTACGATTGTTACAACAGAGACATTGTACTTAATCAAGAAACCCCGAGAAGTATGACTTCAATTAGGGAAGAGGTTGACTGCCTCTCCTTAAAGAAAAAATTTCTTGACACAGGCACGCTACTGATACTTAAGCTGCTTGCGTATGGATGCAATTTGTCTAAAAGAAGGGTGCGTATGTACGCATGTAGACCCACTGCAAGCCATGTACACCTCTATAAATTTTCCAATAAAGAAAAAAAAATAGGTAGGCTGATAGGGCAGTGAGAACTGGTATGGCACCAATAGGTGACCAAAATCCCTTAAAGACTCAACAACTTACAAAAACTCAAAAAAGGTAGTAAAACCAATTAAAACACCCAAAACATATCCCCTAAAACCCTAGAGGTTTCCCCAGTATGGTCGCCANATCCATGTCATATAACTATATAAAGTGTAGCCGTGAGCAATACACAACAAATCTACATCTCAAAATCAAAGATATACATGTATAGTATCCATCTTCAAGAATCAAATGACGCCTGATGGCTGGAGATGAGGCCTTTAGAGCTAGAGAAACAAATTCAAGATCTTCAAACTCGGGTAAGAGTGTAATGTGAGTGTACGACTTCACTACCCAGAGGTCTTCAACGACTCGTTAGGAACAAAGAAGAGGATCTCGGTGATCAGGCAGAGAAATTCATTGATTTCGAACAAGGACTTGATTGGACTTTCCGGATGGAAAGGCATGAGGTCAAGAGACAAACTATAGAAAGGCCGACTCAGGTTGGGTAAAAATTCCCTTGGACAATAGCACGACAGACGATGAAACTCAGGCAGCATGACATTGACATAATTTCACAATGCAGGAGGCAACACAAACTCTCCATGTGTTTGGAAGAACAACCAAACGGAGGAGGAAACAACTCTATGTAGTGAGAACAACTTCCTAAGGTCATATTAAATCCCAAATCTTGATGAACAAATGGAAGGATGTGCTTTGTCCAAGGGAGACTCATTGTGCTTCCATAAAAATAAAATACTTTTCCCGTCCTATTTTTGGGGTATATTTGATTTTTTTTTGTCTTTTTAAATATTTTTAAAGAGCTTGAAAAAGAATAAAAGAATGTTACATTAAAAAGGAGGAATGGGTGTCGCAAGCATACTAGTTCCAAGCGCAAGGAACACACTAATGCTCATAGCAAGGAAACATGTGTAGGAAAAGGACACTCAGGGAAAATTCCTCCATGGGTCAAGGTGTCAAGTCGCAGAGGAAAAGTGCTACAAGGCTTGTGTATAAGGCATGCTTCAAAGGTTCAGTTGAGAGCAAGATGGAGCCGACATTAGGCCAAAGATGCAGAGATGAAAATGCGATTAGAAAGACACAATGAAACCCTCTTCAATGTATTTTTCATGAGCCCAGAGAAGGTAAGATCGGTAGTTTTTTCATGTTTAGAGAGTCTGAAAAAATGCGAAAGAAGACTCCACTGGGGTACCTTTTTCGAAAGTAGTCTAGTCGGTTTGAAAAAGGGGTTAACTTGCACCGAAAAGACGTCTATTCAGAACCATTTTAACGAGTGTGACACAGACAAGATCACTCGACAATATTTTCAATTTTAAGGAGTCTGAAAAGAGCTTAACTATGG
This sequence comes from Picea glauca, assembly GCA_000966675.3. Lineage (NCBI taxonomy): Eukaryota > Viridiplantae > Streptophyta > Pinopsida > Pinales > Pinaceae > Picea > Picea glauca. Next base: position 6,436 of record JZKD02S0115605.1, on the reverse strand, counting down.
ACTCACAACCTTTTTCTAATTTTAGTCTCCTTAGCCCTAAAAAGTTTACTGAGGAGAACTCTCCCGCCGAGACGAATCTCCAGAGGTGTACCTTTTTTCTCCTTAATCTATAGGCCAAAAAAAGGGGTAAATGCATGCCAATAGATGTTCTTCTGGACCCATTTAACGAGTGTGAAGGAACAAGGTCACTCGAAAATCTTTTCAATTTTAAGGATTCTGAAAAGATCTTAACTATGGACTCCGCAGGGTATGTTCTTCTGGACCAATTTAATGAGTGTGAAGGAACAAGGTCACTCGATGATCTTTTCAATTTTAGGGAGTTTGAAAAGATCTTAACTATGGACTCAGTGGGGGTTCCTTTTTCATAAATTTAGTCTCTCAAGCCCGAAAAATGGTTAAAATTATACTTGAGAATACTCTTCTAGCGAACCGAAGCTCCTAGAGTATACCTTTGTTCGTAAAATTGACCATCCAGACCAAAAAATGGGTAAACTACCGCCGGACAGACGTGCCTTCAAGTTTTAGTTTGGCGAGTGTGAATGAAAACAAGATCACTCATCAATCTTTTCATGTTTAGAGAGTCTGAAAAGGGCTTAATGAAGACTCCAGGGGGCTAAAACTTGCGTATGAAATTGGTTCAGGTAGAGCCCATTGCTAGGCTCAGACCAAGAGTCTCTTTGATAGTCAACTTGGAAAGTCTCCCAAAAGGGAATAAAACACAAACCATGGTGTAATTCCTTCCACGGTATAGAAACCGTAGTCATGGCTTCAAGGATAGCCTCATCTGAAGGCAATTCAAAATATGAGAAATCACATAAAAAAGGGTTGACAGTCCCAAAGGGTGAAGTAAACTGACCATATTCCATATGATGATGGAGGCTCTGGCTAGTTCTGGCATATTCTATCAGTGAAGAGTCACAAGCATGAGGGATTGAGGATCTACAAACAACAAGATCAAACTCATAAGGAGACTCAAGATCACTTGGAACAAGAGGGGGAAGAAAGGGCTCCCATGCCCCCATTGGATATACCTATGGATCAATTTCCGAGACCAAGTCTCGAGAAGGAAAACACGATTGCACAGGTTCTTGCTCAGAAGAAATTGAACACCGAGGATAAGACGCCACATAATTAACCCGTGGAGGGGTAGAGTCTACACGAACACTAGGAACATGTAAAGGGGCAGTCTGAAATAACGCTGAATTTGGATGGTGATTATCAGATGCCAACTGGTCAATAGTGACAATGCTTCCATTGTGAGGGAAATGCATCACCAGAAAGAGTGTAGACACCACAACATTCATAGCATATACATAATCACGCTCAAGAAGCATATTAAAATCTAACGAGCCGTGTAGCACTATAACATCGACAAGGACAATATTCCTACCTAATGAGATAGGAAACTGAGGAAGAACCCCCAAATATTCACTAGGACATCTGTCAAAAGCCAACAGCTCATGCGAAGCAGACACAAGCTCAGGAGATCCCAAGAATTTCCAAACCGATGAGGATAAAATACTTGCAGAGGCTCCTTCATCCACAATGCATCGATAAATGTTTGTTGAATTAAATTCAACCCTTATTTGAAAGGGTGTGGAAGAAGGAAGACGAGGCTCAACAAGGTCATTCCAATCAAATAAAACCATCCTAGGGATTGGAGGGGGTGTGCTAGAAGTGAGTGGAATGCCCCCTTGTTCTGAAAGTACTGAACTGGAAATGCTAAAAACATAGTCGGTAGACACTTCACTCCCCAAGAGAGGAGTGGGATCAACCGAAGATTGCACTGGCATGACCAATTTGGTAGACTTGACACTCTCCAAGAGAAGAGTGGGATCAACTGAAGACTGCATCGGCGTGACCACTTTTTCAACCAATGGCTGAATAGGTTGTGAGACAACATGGTCTATAGGCACATCACCCCCCAAAAGAGGAGTGGGATCAACCGAATACTGCATCGACATGACCACATTGGTAGACTCGAGACTCTTCAAGAGAAGAGTGGGATCAACTGAGGAATACATCAGCGTGACCACTTTCTCAACCACTGGCTAAATAGGTTGCGAGGAAACCTCATAAGACTCAGAATCATAAGAGCTTGCAGATAGGGACCACAATCTTTGTACCTCTGGAAGGCCAGGGCACAAATGAGTAAGGTGATCTCCCTTGCAAATCTTACAAGGGAACTTAGGATTATGTCCTATCCGTCTAGGTTTCTCAATAGAATCAATGCCCCTAGCATGACTAGCAGTGGATGGTTACACATTTCCAACATGACTTGCAGAGGTTGGTGATGGATTGATAACATGACTCACAGAGGTTACATACCTATTGCCAGTATGACTAGCATCGACTTGACATTTTCTCCCAGCATGACTTGCAAAGGCTGGGTGCTTGCCCCCACAATGACTTGCAGAGGCTGGGGAACTATCTCCAACATGACTTGCAGAGGCTGGGAAACTATCTCCAACATGACTTCCAGAGGTTGGTGATTTATTCTTCCTATTCTTCCTCTTTCTATTTCGTTTAGATTTCTGGTTACTAGTAACTATACTTTCACCAAAGGAGGGAGAAGGAGGAGGAGAAGACATTGCCGATGAAGGAACATCAACATGGTGCCCATGACATAAAGTTCTTAACTGAGAATCATCAAGAGAATTCAAGACATTTGGAATGGTACCCAACCAAACTGATAGTCCCACATTCAAACTAGGAATGTACAAAGTGGCCATCAAAGGGACACCAACTTTTTCGAAGAAAGGAAAAACACAAGAATCCCCTTGTGAAGGGGTTCCTTGGTTGGTATCATCAGTAACTTTATCCATGAAGACCTTATGCACAAGTTATCCCCTTGCGATATCGTTCAAGTCCATAAAAGTCTCACACACTGACTCTGGAAAACCAGTGGTATAAAAACAACACCTATAAAGAGGTGGCTCCACGTTTCTAAGCGAAAGATTGAAAAGTCCTCACGACCAATGGAGTGAGCGGTCTACCAACTTAGGTCAGAGACCCAAAGAAAAGACTGATTAACCCACTATGGAAAACTAGGGATCACAGAGCACACACTAAAAGTTTCTAAAGGAAAATCAAGCAGACCACTATCTAGTAGGAAGAATAGTTACGCCAACCAACACTAGAGCAACTTACTGGTGCAAGTGAAACTCAAAAATGGAATCACCCACTGGGTATACTCTGCAAAGAGTGGCCTGACATCTGTCCTAGGTACCGCGGTATACCCCCACAGTCACCTGTGTAAGTCTCTAGAAAAAAGGCAACTAAATTTCCATCTCGCAAACAGTCACCAGGCGGGTACAGTCGACAGTTGGGTGGACCGCAATGAGAAGGGTATCAAGCCTGAAACCTATCGAGGGTATTGAAAGAAAGTGGTACGGAAGACAACTGAGGAACTTGAACAAATTTGAGATCCACAAAGCTCTGTAGGAAAATGCAACCGACAATATCCCACGACAAGTTCTCTATATGCGTTCCCCACTACGCTTGGTCCGATTTTGGAGGGGTTATCTCCGTTGCCTTTCCACACACGACCTCGTGTTTAGCCCTGTGTTAGAGGGGGGTCCCAAATAAATTTCACGTTTACTGGAATTTTTACACTCCCTAGCTCTGACTCCAATGTTTATTTATAAGCCTTGAAGAGTTTCCTCTCCAACCTAATTTAAGGCTCTAGCCTAAACTAGTTAATTGACCCTACAAACATAAAGTCTAATTAATTTTAATTAGTGTTATTTTTAAGGCTTGATTTACTCAAAAGGGGTGCTGTAGTGCAACTAATGTTGTTAAGACTCTTGCGAAAAATGAAACTTATAAGAACACTAGCAAAAAAGGATTATATTTCTTATTTTCTTTTGAAATGCTTTCAAGATGCGAAGAAAACACAACACTATGCTAATTTAAATAACACAACACTTGAAATAAATTTTTTTCTTTTTTCTTTAAAGCAAGTGAAAGGGGAAAAAGTTAAAAAAAAAGACAAGACCAAAAACTGACTTCTAGCCCATTGCGGATCATAGGGAGTCATTGATGACACCAAACAGGTTGATCGAAGACTCACAGACTCGTCTAAAACCCTTTCAAAGAAAACACAAGAAATCTTTAAAAAGATAAGAAAACTGATGTCAAACTCGGGCTACGATTGTTACAACAGAGACATTGTACTTAATCAAGAAACCCCGAGAAGTATGACTTCAATTAGGGAAGAGGTTGACTGCCTCTCCTTAAAGAAAAAATTTCTTGACACAGGCACGCTACTGATACTTAAGCTGCTTGCGTATGGATGCAATTTGTCTAAAAGAAGGGTGCGTATGTACGCATGTAGACCCACTGCAAGCCATGTACACCTCTATAAATTTTCCAATAAAGAAAAAAAAATAGGTAGGCTGATAGGGCAGTGAGAACTGGTATGGCACCAATAGGTGACCAAAATCCCTTAAAGACTCAACAACTTACAAAAACTCAAAAAAGGTAGTAAAACCAATTAAAACACCCAAAACATATCCCCTAAAACCCTAGAGGTTTCCCCAGTATGGTCGCCAGTTTTGCTATAGTGGGAAAACCCCCCTATGGACTACACTAGGGTTCAACATGTAGGCATATCTAACTGTCTAAAAGTCTCTTAATTTTATAACTACCCCGAACATACCCCAAATTTATATATGAAAGATAAAGTGAAAAGATCATGTAACTTTACCTTTTACTCTGCGTCCGATGTCGATCCTCTTGTGTTCGATATCTTTGCTGACTACAAGCCTCCTCCCAAGGATGACCTGAATTCACAAATAGATAAACACAAAACTACAAACATGCATCTCGTATATAAATCATGGGTTAGATGTTAGAATAAAGCATAAATCAAGCACAAATATTTGAGACATCATATTTCGGGACATAAAAAGTATTCCTTTTATTGATATCACAATGTTTACTTATAATGAGATCGACGACTGCTCCTCGAACTTGGTCCGGGCTAATATTCACCAAGATCCAACTGCGCTTCCACGTATCTTTCTCCTCTCAACCTCTCTCTAGGGAATGGAATAGGCTTATGATGGAGGAAAAAGGAAAAAATAGGAAATTCTGGTACAAATTTCACAAGGTGGCTGCAAATTCTTGGGGCAAGGAGGGGATGTGAAACATGCATAGTTTCACTGTTCTTATGCTTGGATTTGGAATGTGACCCAAGAACCTCCTTTATATGAAAAAAATATGGTTATTCGGTTGGGTGATGGGCTATAGGAAGTGAATTAGTTGGGAAACTACCCAATAGGCTGTAATCTCAACGAATTCCTTGCAACTTTTTATTTTTTGCAACTTTTTGGAGGTATACGCGGGCTGTAGTGGAGCAGCCTGAGTATGTACATGGGTTGTAGTGGAGAAGCCTGAGTATGTACACGGGCTGTAGTGGAGCAGCCTAGTATGTACGCGGTCTGTAGTGGAGCAGCCTGAGTATGTACGCAGGTTGTAGTGAAGCAGCCTGAGTATGTACGCGGGCTATAGTGAAGTGTTGGCCCTTGACCATTTTTGGGACTTCGATAGGTTGGTCGAAGGTGGAGTGCAAGGCAAAGCAGATATCGTGGGATCTCACCCCCTTTTTAGGGATTTTTGGGTTTAGGGTTTATGTAACGGGTATGGGATGTCGGCCCATGGGTTTACCCATGCCTTGGCCCCTTTTGTAATGTATAAATAGAAAGTTGGGTGATGTAAGTAGAGGAAAAAAATATGTGGTGTTAAGTGCTATATTGTGCTAAGTGCAAGTAATGTAAGTAGTTGGATCTATGTGATTGAGTTAGTTGTGTGCATACTGTGTGCTGAGAACTTGCAGAGCTAAGTGAAAGTGATTGTAAAGAGGCTTTGTGCTATGACCGAACTCGGGGAAGGAGGATATGGAGAGGTGCGCACATATCTCCTGTTCTATGTGGAGTGGGTTTTGATGCCGTATGCATGTAAGGAGACTGACATAAGATAATAAACAATACAGAGAGTTGGTGGACGTAGCCCCACACTCGGGGTGAACCGCGTATATCCCGTGTTATGGTTGCTTTTTGTGATTGATGTGATTTTTTCTTAGTGTTGTCTTCTTTATGTATGTTGAATGCATCTGACATAGTATCTTAGTTCTTAGTAATGTGAATGAATACTAGATCAAATATATTTCTATATGCTAAGTGCTTGGATGTGTTAGATCTTGTTGAATACTGTGCTGTTATGTAATTAGGGTTTTCTCCTGCGAAGTGGATAAGAGATAAATAATAATGAATGTTAACTACTAAGTGATCTGTTAAGTATTGTAATCACATCTCTGTGTCCCATGACGCAGCCTGCCCCTCAGCGAGTAGCCGCTTCCACCAGGACCTTCTCTCAACCCAGGCTCGAAGAGTTACAAGCTCTTCCAACTCCCCTCTAGAGTTACCCATAGTAA